>CAHIKZ030003683.1:1840000-1882500 GCA_903632075.3 Acanthosepion pharaonis
TACTTTACGAAATTTGTGCATTATTGTTTTTTTAGTAATTCTTTGTCTCATATTTATGCAAGCCTCTGAAAAGACCACAAGCCGTTGATGAGATCATAGCTAAATATGAGTGCATTTTCCACATTACGTTACTGAGGGTATTTGTACTAAAGCGAAGTTCGGGGCATGTAATTAAAATCTGCCCTAATTTAATAATCAATGGGAAAGTTAAAATAATGTGTCTTTTAAACAAAATTATCAAAAGCTCTGAAGTAAATTGTGCTTAAAAGATAAAACGTTTGGTTTGAATCGTCTGCAAACCGTTAGCGTTTTCCTTTATAAATATTATTCTTCATTATTTTTCACCTGTATTCTGATCTACCTTGTTTCCGAAATAAATTCATATTTACCACCAAGGTGTTTGAGCCTCCATATTGTCTGCTTGCCTAGAATCTTTGTATCCATAATTTGAAGATTGGTGGTAGATTATCATTTCCGTTTTGTCATGTATTCTACTGAAAAAGTAATATCTGTCGCCGTAGTAACGATTTTGGCACTACTTAGGGTAAGTGGTACGCTCGTAAAAAATAAGGATTTTTTTTTAATATTCTCAAATCCATTGTTAATTAGACAAAAGATGGCTCGTTAATATTAACGCCCACAAAGCTAAACTTATCTCCATTAAACATCTGAGAGACCCCTCTCTGGCTTCCATTAGCATGTCTGATGCTAACCTACAGGAAATTATCTTCTTGTGCCTTCTCGGTCTAACGTTTTCAGTTGACATGAAGTGGAAAAACTATATTGAATCCATTGCTAGTGCCGTGCGAGACAATTGTTCTCTCTAGAATCGATCGTACATATCTATAAGTCTACCATTCGTCCATGCTTAGGATATTACTTCAACATATGGTCTGGTGCCCCTGGAATTTACCTTAAGCTCCTTGATAAAATCCAAAGAAGAATCAGCAATATTATTGGTCCTGATCTGGCGGCTCGGCTTCAGTCACTTTCGCACCGCCGTAAGGTTGTCTCCCTGTGTCTTTTCTATACTTTCATGGGAATTGTTCAGATGAACTCTTCACTATGGTACGTAGACATTTTGAATTTATGTGCAGTACTAGACTGTCGTCGAGATCTCATTAATTTACAGTTGTGTTGGCTAAATGTAGCCGTAAATTCTATGCTAAATGATTCTTTTCTCACACTTCCTGTTTGTTGAACTTGCTTCCGGTAACATGCTTTCCAATCTACTTTAATCTCCAAAATTTTATATACAATATTAAAATCGCTATCTACTGCCCTCCTGATTACTCTTTTCTCTTCCGGTTCCTAATTCTTTCCCACCTAGTAATCTCTTGTGCCATAGTGACTTTACTGTCTTGCTTGGGGTGTAATTAACAAAAATAGATTAGCGTTCACTAAACCATCATCACGACATTTTTTTAAGAATAGAAAATGTAAATTTTGAATCCTTTCAGAAAGGAGTGTTGCGTTCATAATACAAACTGAGTATCAAATAGGTTCCTAATTTATTAAAGTTTTTATCTGAATTTTGTTTTTATTGACATAACTCAAGTTCAAACCTGTGTCACTGATAACTGTGAACCACGGATATCCCTTTTCCCCAATTAGTAGCAACATATAATTGTCACCGGTAAACAACGTTTCAAACGGGATATTTGTAAACAAATTCAAGGAATGATTTGATATTGTATATATATATATATATTATATAAAAGGCATCCCACTTCCAAAATGATAAAAAATTAATGATTTTGATTGTGGTAAATATCGATTGGTTAATGCAGCGTTTCTCAACCAGTGTTCCTCGGGATTCTAGGGTTCTGCAAGTGGTTGCTAGAGGTACCGCGAAAAACTGTTGTAAATGGACTAATGCATTTTTGAATGATTTTTGTTTAATTTTATATTCGTAATTTTTACTATACACGCATAGTATATTGTTGGAAAATTCTTGGTTATTATAATGAATTATATATGATATTGGTTACTTGTATTTATTTTTGTGTGTGTTTGCAGATATTTTATAAATGAAAACCTCGATATGAGGTCTTATAAACGAGAGATATGATTTTTTTGTTTTGCATTGCCAAGGAATTTAACAAAAAAACGGGGTCATTTTTTTCCTTAAACCGATTATCTGAAACAATATATTATGTTTACCACGTGAACTATGATAAAAAAAAATATAAAATGATAGATATTATTTGGTGTATAATAATTATTATGCAGGTATTTTCTGAGATATGAAATCTATTTTAAGGGTACCACAATGGTAAAAAAGGTTGAGAAATGCTGGTCTAATGAGGGCTAACTTATAACAATTTAAAAAAAAAAATTACCTGTTTTTTTCGAGCGACCCGGTTAACCGCAGTAGAGTCCTCGTTATTGCTCAAAATCTGACATGCATCACTTCTAGGTTTGAGGTCACATAAATAAATAACAGGATTTCAAATATTTCTTTCTCAGGGAATTTAGATAACCATTAATAGACTGTATGTGACACAATCTCATAGAATTCAGGTGGATTTGTCTCTTACCAATTTATGATTAGTATTTACCGTAATATTTATTAATTGCAAAACTCGACAAAGGTTGTTGTAAATATCAATAGAATGGTAGAAATAATTACATCACAAGATATTCCTTCAGATCAACAACAGACATAAAATAATAAAAAGAAAAGATAGGCATTGAGGGAGATAACCTACAACTGGGCTTGCAGAAAATGCCTAATCTTGCCAAAGAACCTAGAAAAAAAAAAAAAAAAAAAAGAAGGCTGCCTTGCATTCAACTAAACATATCTCTCAGGTAAACAATCAGGTACCTACTCGTTTAACCGAGTTACCTTTCGACTTCTTCCAATGAGGTGCACTTACCCATTTCCCGCGTTGCTGCTTACGAAAGCTGCTGACAAAACGTCACACACAATCTCATTCTCTTTCGCTCACATATTTCATCACAACTCGCAGCTTGAAACTGCCACGCACTAAAAAAAAAAAATACCACAAAGTAGGAGAGCACAGATCTTAGGCACGAACATATAGGCGAAAAGTCAGTTTCATATTCAGACAAGACAACAAGTCACGCGTGTAGACGAAGACGTTTACCTGACAGACGCCATATTTTCTTCTTCTTCTTCTTCTTCTTCTTCTTATTATTATTATTATTATTATTATTATTATTATTACATATATTTCGTTTTCAACGTTATTTTTTCCTTCCCATTCAACCGCCAGGACATTTCGTGTTTCATCTTAATTTCTTCTCGCGTAGCGTTCTTCTATTTTTTCTGCAGATTTTACCTTTATTATTATTATTATTATTATTATTATTATTTCCTTGGGTTTCTGTTGTATACACATTTACTTCCGGGTCCAACCAGAAACCTAGGGTCAGAAATGGCTTCGTGGCATCTTCAACTTATATTATTTTTGTAAAAAAATATTTTTTTGAAAAAATAAAACAAAGTCTATATTCACACTCATAGTTTATACATAGATGATGCTCTTTCTAATGTCTGAGCTGTATTTATTATTATTATTATTATTATTATTATTATTATTATTATTATTATTATTTTCTCGTTCTTGCTTTTTTTCCTTTTCTTTTATTTCTTCCACAAATTAATACTTACCTGCTTCTACCTTTTCCTCTTTCGTTAGCTAACACATTTTCCCGCTCTTTTTTACATTGATCTTCTGTTTTTTCTCTTTCTTCCTTCTACGCTGTCGTCTGCATTTCATTCTTTCTTATTTCTCCTTCGTTCTCATTCGCGTCGTTTGTTTCTTTGTTAACTTCACCTTCTCTTTTTTTTATGTTCTTTAACGCCATCGTATTTTTTCTTCTATGATTTTTCTTTTTCATTTTTATCTTCTCCTTTACTTACATCATGTCTTTTTTTTTATTTTCATATTAGCAGACAGTAGATTCTTTTAACGACATCGTACTCTCCTCCTACGCCTCCTTCCGTTTCTTTTAACTCTCACTCTTTTCTCTCCTTCATTCTTTTCGTTTTTCTCTCACCAGAAGATCAATAAACCTAATATTCAGATGCAATAACTCAGCACCGTTTGCTTGCTTGTCATATCAGATCACCGCCACCACATATACGCAGTCCACGTCTGAGACAAGGCGGAAAACATGCAGTGATTGGTTAAAGAATTTTACCTTTGCAAAAATATCATTCAGTACAGTATGCCACATAAATGCGAGAAGAGGTAGACAAACACACACAAAATACGCATATATTTATATATATTCGTTTATCTATGTCAGCTATAAACTGCATTTGTCTATCGATCCGAAAGGAAAGTATTAAAACATAGTTTTCATAATTCTCAGTTTTGATAGTCACAAACTTTTGAAAAATTTCTTTCTGTCACTATACAAAACGCACATACATACATACATATATATATATATATATATATATATATATATATATATATATATATATGTATTATTCATTATATATATATATATATATATATATATATATATATATATATATATATATATATATATATATATATACATGTTTATGTGTTTATAGTTTATATTATGTTATATTTATGGGTTAAAAGTGCTCAATATCTGGAATAGAGTGTATGCATATATATAAGTCGACATTGATGTTAAAACCTAGAGGCGACATTCTGTTTCATGTTGAAAGCAATTGTCATACCATATATATATATATATATATATATATATATATATATATATATATATATATATATATATGCATGTTGCATGTGTGTGTGTGTGTGTGTGCATAAAGGAATATGACAATAGGAAAACTGTGTGTAGTTTTAGCCGACGCGTTTCTTTCACTGTGGAGTTTCAACGCAAAAAATGAAATTAGAAATTCCACAGTGTACTCACCGTGTCGGCTAAAACTACATACAGTTTTCCTATTGTCTTTTAACTTTATAGATATAAATTTTTTCTACAGATTAATTCTGAGAATTTTTTACACACACACACACACACACACGTGCACTTACACACACACACACACGTGCACACACACACACACACACACACACACACACACATATATATATATATATATATATATATATATATATATATATATATAAAACTAACGGATTTATCTTTTAATCCGGCATTTATATTACTTGTAGACGTGCTGGATATCATGGATAAAGTGTGTGTAAATATAAAAGTTGCCAAACCGACCGGCAACAGTATGTTTTCAGCCTGAACATTGCGTTCAAGCATAAAAAATATGAGAATGGTGTTCAAGTGTAATACAGACTGTCGATGTTAACCTCAGTTTCCACTTATATATATATGTATATATATATAGATAGATAGATAGATAGATAGATAGATAGATATAGATATAGATATATATGTATGTATGTATTTATATTAGTAGTAGTAGTAGTAGTAATAGTAGTAGAAATAGTAGCAGTAGTTTTTAAAATTATTGAATGATTATGATACTTAATGTAGATCAAAGTTATCCAGTACGCAATTCTGTGTTCTAAGACATCCGTTAAATTATGTAAATTAACTAGAAAAATAAAATGTAACTTCATATAATTTCAATGGATTTTTTGTCTTCCAGACCGTACAGTCGATATAAAAGGCATGTACCTAATCATGAGCAGTTTGTGTTGAAAGATTTTTATTTAAATCTGCCGAAGAAGATCAGCAATCTTAAAAACCTCTCTAAATTTTCAATAAGGTGATTTTCTAAGAGTAGCTTAGATGCGGCGCAAGGCCAATAAGCATGGAGCACCCAATGAGGAAAGAACTTACTACTCAGTCGTAATTGTTCTAGTGAGACAAGCTTGCGAACAATTACACTGCCTCGAGGTGCCCAAATCTCCGATAAGTATTGTGAGCGCATTCTTCGATGAGTATTTTGAACATTTCATATTTTTGATACCATATATATATTTAATCATATGTGCCCATTTATATATATATATATATATATATATATATATATATATGTTTGTTTATTACTATAAACTTTAATTTTTATGGGTTCACTGCTTATTTTAATGGTACACTGTTTAATTTTAATGGGTACACTGTTTTTGTTTTCTTAGACAATATTGTTTGATGAATAATGTACCACTAGATATGACGTTTATAGCAATAAAAAATAATGCCGGATTAAAAAATACATCCAAACACACACGCACACACACACATACACACATTGTTCAAACAATAAAAAGAATGATTTCTTTACGTAAATCACCTAACTACAATTAGCATAGTCCCTTACTTTAGTTATCAACCGAAATATTTAAAAAATTTCAAACCACACTTTCCTTTTTGGCATTGGAGATACTTGCCATAATTGGCATCTAAAATAATAAACATCGGTTAAAATTTAAATCTTTTACTGTTAGCTAAAATGTTTCTAGTTTTATAATATGTATATTTTATAAGGATTTAACTAATAATGTTTTACTATTAGTTGTAAAATAAAAATGGGTCTATTTTTTGTCGCCCGTTTAAGTTTTAACAAGCAAAGGCGTCCACTAAATATTATGCAATCTCTTGAATGAAACAAATTTAGGGACAATTTAATTTCAGCATGCACCTCAAAAATAAAGAGACATATTATATATATATATATATATATATATATATATATATATATATATATATATATATATATATATATGGGATTTTTCGCTAGTCTATGACAAAAGGAACATTTCAGAGAATTCATGGCAATTCGCAGATAATAAAGAAAAAACAATATGGAACTAGCTCTGATTGCGTTCGTGTTGAAGCGACAAGCAGTACAAAACTATAGTGGACTCTATCGTTGATGTCGAATTGAACCTCTTGACTACACACACATTTGACTTGGTTATAGTGGTCAAGTCTTGCGTATAAGCTGTAACATATATTCATGATTTTTTTCTAAAGACATTAGCCCGAAATTAAAGAAAGAGAATCGACCCGAGCGTCCTGGGTATGACGATAAACTGAACCCGCTTCCTTGGTAAGACGATAAACTACGTCCAACAGCAAAACCTGTGATCAGGAAGTTTTGAGGAGCATGGAACCGTCGCTTAATTGCTGGTGTTCCCTGGTCCACTCTGACCCGGTGTGGTAGCACCCGTTAGGGTCCCAGCTATGGGCAAATAGTTGACCCCACAACCTGACTCAAAACACTATGAAAATGTAAAAATAGATTTTAATACCAGAAATACTTTAACAAAAATTAGTATCAGCAATAAATATTTAAAAAAGAAAATATTACCAGAAATAAAAATCTTGTCCGCATTAAATAACCCATTGAGGTTAATATGCCACAAAACAAAACAAACAAGAATCGACCCGAAATAGAACCTTTCACTACAAGCGCCAATAACATATATACCTGTGTGTGTGTCTGTGTGTGTGTCTGCGTAAGCGCGCGCGTGTGTATGTGTGTGTGTGTGTGTGAGAGAGAGAAAGAGAGTTTTTCCGTGCATGTTGGGGGAAATATAAAAGATGCATGAGAGAAAAAAAAATTGTATCGACACATGAGGCATAACAATGTTCAAATTGATTCCAAATTTCCATTATATATTCACACAAATGCCATTGAAAAAAAGGCATGCACCTATTTCTCCCTGCGTTCTGTCTCATCGTCAGATATATTTACAATATAATGTAGGCTCATGAATATGTTAAGTTCATGTGACGAATCTGAAAAGTTCTAATTATGACCAAAAAGCTCTTCTTCAAAAAACGATATACAACTAGTTTTAACCTAGACCTATTTCCTTGTAAAATAATTCTTCATGCAATATTTCAATCATTATATAAGATATAAGATTAAAAGATATTTATATCTTCTAAAATATGAATACTTTTAAAGAAATAATTCCACTACAGCAATATATCAGGGCCTTGAATAAGTTATCGCAGTTTTACAACAGATGGCATTCTCAGAACTGCAGAAAAGTAAATTTTTTTTTTGCATCGTAACATGACCGGCGATGAAAAGTGGATACACTACGATAACCCTAAAGGTAGAAGATCGTGGGGGTAAGGCCGGCCATGTATGATCATCGGCGCCAAAGCCGAATATCCATGGTTCAAATCTTCTGCTCTGCAATTAGTGTAATCAGCTGGGTGTTTTCTAGTATGAGCTGCTCAAAGCGACCGAAACAATCACAGGGGATTGCTATCGACTACAATTGATGCGTTTCAGCCGATCATTGAAGAAAAACTGCCACTATACAAACAAAGACATGACAAAGTGATTTTGTATTATGATAACGCTAGGCCACATGTTGCAAAACGGGTGAAAAACCTACTTTGAAACGTTTAATTAGGAAGTCCTACCCCACCGCAACATTCGCCAGCCATTGCACCGTTCGATTATCACTTGTTCCGATCGACGGCACATGGCCTGGCTGCAATTTCATTCCTATGAAGATGCCAAAAAATGAATCGACTTGTGGCTATCATCAAAAGACTTTTTTTATGGAATTCAAATGCTGCCAGAAAGATGGGTAAAAGTAGAGGCTAGCGATGGACAATACTTTCAGTGACATGTTTCTTACTATTTTTTATAAACAAAACATTACTTTTTCATGAAAACTCGGCGAGAACTTATTCAAGGTATATATATATATATATATATATATATATATATATATATATATATATATATATATATATGTGTGTGTGTGTGTGTGTGTGTGTCGTGTTTGTGTCATTGAAGCTAACACCCTGTCGATTGCGTTTAAGAAGGACTGTCAATTCTGAATTGTTGTCTTTATTATCCACTTTTATATATACATTAGCTCTATCCCAGATATAGATCAATTTAAACCACATATATTAAATATCTTAAACTATATTTTATCATACATACACACACACACACACACACACACACACACATATATATATATATATATATATATAGATATATAGATAGATAGATAGATAGATAGATAGATATGCTATATAATTTCTTTATAGCAATATAGATAGATAGATAGATAGATAGATAATTTCGTTATAGCAATATAGACAGACAGATATGATTAAATTAACATAGATAGATAGATAGATAGATATGCTATAGAATTTCGTTATAGCAATATAGATAGATATGCTACATAATTTCTTTATAGCAATATAGATAGATAGATATGATTAAATTAACATAGATAGATATGCTATATAATTTCGTTATAGCAATATAGATAGATATGCTATATAATTTCTTTATAGCCATATAGATAGATAGATAGATAGATATGATTAAATTAACATAGATATATAGATAGATATCCTATATAATTTCGTTATTGCAATATAGAGTAACAAATGAGAAAGAACATTTGTTAAACTTATAAGTAGGCTATATTAATTAATGGATCCATTTCCAATATATTTGTGCAAAAAGTCTTTTTATAGCAATTTAAATCGTCATTTGCAAACTTAACTCTGTGTGTAAAATAGATGTGACTAGCGTAAATTAATATTATGAAAGAAGAAAGAAAACCTTCAACAACTAATAAGCACCAGACAAAGTTTTGAAAATATATCGTATTTCTGATATGTGATATATTTGAAAAAAAGAATTGATGGTCACATGTCTTGCAAAACAAAAGGAAAAAGAAGGAGGATATGGCGGTGCTTTTCAATGGTCCGTGAACTGACGAATCGGTAATTAGCGAAAATGCTGGATCTCCTGCTAAAGAAGGAGTTTCAACCCTCCCAATTTTTAATTGTAGTGTATGTATCTGCAGTGCAAGGATTGGGGATTTATTTCATTCACTACAGATGTTGGAGACAAAACCACTCTACTCGGGACAATAAAAGTAGCCATTACAAATCACATTCTTGTGCTATTTACTACTACAAGAAAACCTTTCTCCTGGTGAAAAGACGGTCGATTTAACTTTCAGTCAGAAACAGAAACAGTGCGAATTTGGTATATTAGCCTGAAGACGTGCATGGAGTCTAACGCAGTGACAAAATCGAGACAGTAAACGTTGTTTGAGAAAAAAAGTCTACCGTCAAGAGCCAGTTTTCTGCAGACGTGAAACTGGTCTCTCCTGAATGAAAATACCGAATTGTACGGTTGCAACGATGTCCAATGTTCTTCTGACTATGGGGCAGGGTAGCAAGTTAGAAGGTCATATCATCAAACAAGACCTAGTATGCAGAGTCAACACTCCTCGTACCCTTTAGAAAAACTGGAAAACATGTTGCCTATTTCTTTGTAACACAGCCAAATGACTGGGATCAAAGATATATAGTCTCCTCACTACTTTTTACCTGAAGTGAAGAAATACTTCGAGAAGGAAGCGTTGGCATTCTTATAATTGAAGATGCCCCCGGCTATCCCGAATATCTGATATGATATAGGGAAAACGTTAAAGTGCTGTTGCTGCCTCCAAACACTATTATTACAACATCCACTTGATCCAGGCACCATAAAGGCAATATACACTCGCCTGACTTCTTACGTAATCTAAAGCCGGATTGCAACATCATGGAACAAATTCACAATTACAGCTGCAATTGATTTTATTGCTGAATCTCTAGATGCTTTAATACAGGAGACAGTCAATTCCAGCAGGAAGGCATTATGTAGCGAGGCTGTCAACGATTTCAAGGGCTTCTTTCAAATCGATGGAGAAGATTTTATAGGTTTCCAGGAAAGTTGTGGGATAAGGATTCTCCTGGCTTAATCCAAAAATAAATGGTAGAATTGCAGAACTTTTAAGGGATAGTTACGTCTATCCCTCATTTGAACACTGGAGAATTTCCCAGCGTTTTTCACCCTGTTCGAGATGTAAAGATATGGTCGAGGTCTATGTTCTTGCGATAGCACTAAGCCCACATAATACATATGCGATCGCGGCTGACTTCAACACTGGTTTGAGGAAGTTGTGATCTATCTATCTATCTATTTAAGTCTGTTCACTATCTATCTATCTATCTATCTATCTATCTATCTATCTATCTATCTAAGACTGTTCACTATCTATCTATCTATCTATCTATCTATCTATCTAAGACTGTTCACTATCTATCTATCTATCTATCTACGTATCTATCTAAATACGAACACCGTGGGCGTGACCTTTCCCATTTCCGGTTAGGGGCCATTCTTCTGTGCAACGATGGCCACCTCCTCAAATAGCTGTGATATTAAATTCTTGGGGAACTCTCACATATCGTTCTAAATTTTCAACAGTTACACGCGCCCTCTCACACTCACCACTTAGATAGATAGATAGATAGATAGATAGATAGATAGATAGATAGATAGATAGATAGATAGATTGTAGCAATAAGAATCACACTGCATAGTGACTATCAGTTTTGCGCCTTTATAGTCTTAAGATCGTATTGAGGCATGAAACTAATATTTTTCGGACAAGTCATGAATCTATTTCCTTGGCGATATGTAAAACAGAAGGGTAGATTGGGTCATCTTGCTATGTTTGGTAACCAGTCTAGAAGGACAAAACAACTGAGAAAACAACAATAAAATATATCACTATCTTTCCTTTTCTAAACAAGGAAGAGTTCAAAACAAAGGTATGAAAGGCTTTGATCACCAAGGAAAAATGTGGAGGACTTTGAACACAAAAGAAAGGTGTGGATGGCTTTGGTTCAAAGAGAATGACACTTCAAGAGAGTTTGGTGAAGACTTGCTGCCTCTCTATCCCCCACAGAAAGCTACCATATTCTAATTCGCCATAAAACTGGAAGAGCAAAAGAATAAGAAAACTGAATGAAAAGTTGCGTGAATAAGTATCGAAAATAAAGCAAGATATTCAGGTGGGAAGAGGTGAACCCGTAAATTGAGACAAATTCAATCAAAAATCGAGCAAAGATGGCGTCATGATATATTATAATTTTTGTTTTTCCTCTTCTGCGTGAAATTTAATAATAAGCTTTGCATATCACTTTTCTCGTTATCTTTTCGCTCTAGTTAAATATATATTTTTCCATACATTTTTTTCCCGCTCGCCTCATTTTCTTTATGCATTTATTTTTATTCATTCCATACCTTCCCCAACTCCCACTGTGGCATGCATATAAAATATTTCTCTCTACGCGTATTGAGTATACTACACATGAAACTTGACCCTAACATAAAATTACTTCATACAACACCGAATTCCTCGCGTCTTATCAGAAATAATGACCTTGGATATGTATACAGTTATATCAACATGAAAGTAGCAAACATCGAACGTAAACAAAGCTATTCCTTTTGCCTACGCATGTTAGATTATAATATTCAAATCATTAACGTTTTCTTTTATTTTTTCTGTTATGTTTGCCCGGTAAAATGCGCCGGCGGCACTCAAGTCAGAGGGTTACTGAATTAGAGGCACGGACAGATATGTAGGGAAGAAAACTGTTAGCCCTAGATTTGAACAGGTTAAGATCTAAGTGATCGGGGAAACTAGGAATCGGTTCCACAAAGGTTACAAGATGGAGGAAACGCTGCTCGAATGGAACTTATATCTCTCACAAAAAATAGATTTAACCAACCGATATTTGGGAAATTGTTAGGAAAAAATTATTTTAATATGCACAGAAAATCTTGTAAGTTCAATTAATGTAATATATCCTAAATTGATAAAAAAATTTTAGGTGCATGTCATGTTTTATAATTTAACAATCCGTTACCTAAGAATTTATAAATACACAAAAACACAATATCTTATATATAAGAATAAATTATTATACTGTTATTTTCTTTGAATTCTTTGACAAGATGGGAAATATTTAATTTCTCAATTCCTATTAAAGAAAAATTGTCCTCCTTAGGGCTTCTTACTTTAGGCAGCTTGTTACTAATTTCATTATTTAAAAAGTAAAAACAGAGATAGTATCTTAAACACGTGTGCTTACTTAAATAATTTAACTAGTAATAAGAAATAATATTGTATAAAATTTTCTCCAATATACATATATGTGTGTGTGTGTGTATATATATATATATATATATATATATATATATATATATATATATATATATGTATCATATATATATATATATATATATATATATATATATATATATATATATATATATATAAATTATTTATATATTATATATGTGTGGTACTTATTGGAAAGCGCTCAATATCAGTGATAGAGCTAACATACTTAGTTCTATGAATGTGAGTTTGTAACCCAAGGTTTCACGCTTTTCCGATTCTCAGACAAACTCAAGGTTACAAACTCACATCTATACAAGTAAATATATATATATATATATATATATATATATATGAAATATAGTCTTAAGATATGCTATATTTATGGGATAAAGTACTCAATATCAGAGATAGAGCGTGTGTAAATATAAAAGTGAACATAGAAGTCAATACTTAGAGGCGACAGTCTGTTTCATGCTAGATGCAATCGTTAGGCCACTATATATATATATATATATATATATATATATATATATATCTACTACTACTAATAATAATAATAATAATGATATATATACACTCAAATATATGTGTGTGTGTGTGTCTGTGTCTGTGTACAAAACGGCTTTACACACTTCTTATCCAGAAAAGAAAAACTTGAATGAAAAGCTAAATCCCCGTACCTTGTCAGTCGTCTTTAATGAAACTCGTATAAAAGAAGAATTGCTGCCAAAGTACACAATTAAATATATATATATATATATATATATATATATATATATCACTTGATAATTAGTAGGGATAATTCCAAGGAGGATATAAATCCAAAAACAGCTAAATGTAAGAAGAGCAAATATAATAATGGATACAGTATATTTAGTGACTCTTTCACTACTCGGGTTCAGTCCAAATTCTAGAACTGCCCCGTCTATTTGAACCAAGCAATGTTTAAAGATCGTGTTATTTCATACAGCCGACCTTAGAATTCAAACTTTTCTGGACATGCATATCCGTTGCCATCGAATATCGTGAGATTCATTCCGTAATAAATCGTAAAATCTTCACCCTTGCTTTGTATGCTTTCTTTTCCATAGCATCTCATTCACATATTATCTTTAGTCATGTCATGTTTTGTTCTGGCTTTGTTGGGATTGTGTAGATGTCATTTGTGTTCTTCTCAAACGTCCCAAACGAATTGAGACGTTCATCGCTGTGTGAAAACTTAACCTGGAGAAAGTTTTCAAGTTGAATTTTGGTCTGAGATTTTTTAGAGTAGAGAGCGATTGGTTTATCGGATTAATCATCATCTCTTAATTCACGGCATTCGTATTTAATGGTATTATGTGAAAATATGATTTCTGGTGTATGAAATGCATTTTTATCATCAGGTTAAGGCTTTACCGGTGCAGCAAAACGCCAGCTATGCTCTACCTTTATTCTTCTTTACGTGGTGTGTCCATTCAGAACATAGAGGATCATGACTCTCCACAATTTCCTATATTTCGTAGCCCTTAATAAATGTTGTCTTTTTTGTTTCTGCTAAACGTTTTTGCGCCATTTATTTAATCAAGCTGACTAAGTATGTTATGCATTCTTTCCTCTGTCATCTCCTTTTCCCTCAATATGTACTGTGAGTATCAGATTTTCCAAGCATGCTTTCATCATTATGTAATCTAAAAAATTCAACTTTCTCTTTCTGGTGTTAAGTATAAGTTTGTTTTTTCCATTTTCTATAAATTTTGTCGTTGCTCACATATTCGGTCCATGGTATCCTGAGCATCCTTCTGTAGAAGCACATATCTGTTGCTTCAAGTCTCTTCTACATCTTTGAGGAGTTTGTTCAGGAATCACTGCCATACTGGAAGTCTGATATCATGTAACATCTCAGTACACTTTTCTTTGTTTCTAACGAAATTTGTCTGTTTCTTAATACTCCGCTTAGTTTTTGGAAGGCATCTTTAGCTATCCGAATGCACATAAGGATTTCAATGTCGCATTTTCCGCCCTCAGTTAAATCACTTCCCTGTTGTCATATCCTGGCTAGAGCTGCCCAGTCATCCATTTCCAGTCTCGTTAGAGTGCAAGAGCGTCTACGCAGCCTTTCTCGCAGCCGAAACGTTGCCAGCATCTCGCTACTCTATCGGTATATACATGGAAAATGTTCACATGAGCTACCTTCTTGAGTGTCACCAACCAACTCTAACCCAAGCATATAAGACCCGCCAAGTTGTGTACAGTGGGACGCATTCACTTGGTATACCATTTATAATAATTAAATTCCACTCGAACGGCTTCTTCTTGTTTGTTTATTTTTAACGGCATATCAAATCTTCATAGGCAATTTAACGCTGGTATTTAATTTCCTTAGGAGCTTTAGTAATTTTGTTTTTACTATTAAAATCTATTGCTGGTATTTTTACTATAAAGATGTATTTTTATACTTTCACGGTGTTTTTATCCCAGTCTGGGAGTTCACTATTTACCCGTAGCTGGGACCCTAACTGGAGATATCGCCCCGGGTCACGGTTGACCTGGGAACAACGGCAATTAAGAGGTGGTTCAACGCTCTTCACCCCAATTAGAGGCTTTGCTGCCGCATATTGTCAGTTATCATACCCAGAACGTAGATACTTCCTACGAGCTGAATCCCAAGAGCATGCTTTCCCGACCACTACATTCTTAACCTGTTCCATTCTAGGGTTGACTTTTAACATTATCACATATCCTATAAACTGTACCCGTTTCCTCTTATCGATCACACAGCAACCTCTTGCAGTAACAGTTTAAATTTAGTGGCTCCCAGGCGTTGTAAATGGTGAAAATTTGTAAAAATAAACAAATAAATATTTGATTTTTTTTCTTGCATTTTCTTTACATTCGAATTTTATTCTGTTTTTATTATTCTTCCATAACGTTGATTTTTTTTTTCGTTTGGTGGTTTTTCAAGTCGAAACTTGTTAACTTGCTTCTTTAATTAATCTCCCTTTTGTCCGTTGATTCATTCACTGTTACTTTCTCTAACGATTTAGCCTCTATTTCATTTCTATCTGTCCGCCATTTTTTTTCAATTTCAATATTATTCAATATTTGGCATTTGCTTCTCTTTCTTTCTTTTTTATCTTCTTAAGCTTTGTTCATTTCTTTCCTTCATTTCTGCTTGATTTTTTCTTTCATTTTATCGCATATTTCTCCCCTTGTCTTTAGGTTTTGTTTCCACTCTTATATATTTCTCTTTTCTTTCTTTCCTTTTTCCTCTTATATCCATATTCATTTCTTTTTCTTTTCTTTTTTTACTTTTTTTGCAATCTCCGGCTATTTTTTCGACCGTTCCATATCCTTCAATTTTCTCACATTTCCTCGAATTTCTTTTAACAACTCAGCCTTTTCTTTGATGCATCTCCTTCACTGCTATCATCTGTGGTAGTATTGCAAACGAACTGCACGATTCCCGAAACAACAAACAATATGGCTTCGGCTTGCCATAATATTATAAGGCCGCGACATCAACTTCGGCAAGTCTCTTTTTCCGTATTCACTAAAGTAGCAATGTAATCCATCTTGTGTAATAGACCGTTTAATAAACATCACATTATTTTGGATGCAAAGATTGAAAACATTTTATTTTAATTTGATAGATAGATAGATAGATAGATAGATAGATAGATAGATAGGTTGAACTGTGAATGGGTCGCTCAATATGGACTGAATATGATGCATGTAAATGAATATCTGGATATGAACATATTTAGGTCAAGAGAAATTTAAGAAAAAAATATGACTCAGATATATTAAGAGACATAGATCGTGTCAGATAAATAATCGAAAAGAAAAACTAGTCAACAAATAAATAGAAAAGAAAGTTAAATTATCGATCAAAATAAAATGTCACCAAAACGGTGAAGTTGTTATTCTAAATTTGGTATAATTATGGAATATGCTACAAAACCAGACATTTATGTAAGAAAACAATAAAAGCCTTCACAGAGCCCGAGATGATCAGTGTAATCATCTTGCAAGCTTAAAATCCGCGAATAATAATTCACCAAGAGAGTAGTAAATGAAAGGAAAGCTTATACATTAAAATTCCAAAAATATGGAATTAACGTAAAGCACTAATTTTGAGAAATATTTGAATCACTGGTGTTAAATTTCATCATAAATGACTTCCAATTGACTTTATTTCATATTTAGACAATTCACTATTTAGGAGCTATATTAATACACTTAAATGTAAAAGAAAATCTTCAATTTTCAACTGCATCTTTTACTAACAAATATACGCCGCAATTTCTTGTATGGCTCTTATTATTAAGCTCCACACCAGGGACCGTCCCCTTAGACTGTACCTCCCACAATGCAGAGGTTTAGCGTTAATCCTAAGGGCCTGAGGCGTACTCAGATGGGAAATGCTGAAAGAGATCATTTCTGTTCTTTATCCCATGTACACGTAGTGATCCGTTTCTATATCCCGTTTGATTGTATATATATATATATATATATATATATATATATATATATATATATATATATATATTATGAAATGGACAAAGTCCGACAATTATTTATTAATGTATTAATTATAAAAGAATGTTAAACATAAAAATGTCTTTTAAATATATATATATATATATATATATATATATATATATATATATATATATAACCAACTAAATTGATATGGTGTCAGATTTTAAGTAGATTTTGCACACTTACATGTACGCGCAAATAGTCAACTAACCTTAAAATGTTTCGTTCATGATTTAAACGGGCACTCACAAACTTACAGCTTTATATATTAGATATGCTTGTGTGTTTATGTGTAAGCATAGTGTATATATATATATATATATATATATATATATATATATATAAGATCGAATCAATGTAAACCGCCAGTTTACAAAGCTGTTGTACTTGTCATCTTTTTGTACGGCTCAGAATCGTGGACTCAATACAGGTATCATATACGCCAGTTCGATGTTTTCAATAAAAGCTGTCTGCGTGCCATCTGTGGATTTAACCTTCAAGATAGGACATCTAACGTAGACCTGTTTAACAAGTGTAATATTGAAGGAATCGAGACTTTTCTCATACAGTCTCAGTTACGGTCGGCTGGTCATGTTTTGAGAATGTCTGATGACAGCATACCCAAGGTCCTAATGTACAGCCAGTTATTCAGAGCTACAGGAATGTAGGACGCCCATGGCTAGGATACAAAGACAAGCTGAAAAGCAACTTGTCAGCAGTTAATATACCACATAACACCCTTGAGCGTTTAGCCTTGGAGCAGGTAGAATGGAGATCAACGTGTTTTAGCGAACTCAGCAGTTTTCACTCTGCTTGTCTGAATCATCTTCAAGAAGCGAGAGCAAGATCAAAAAGGACAGCCAATCTAACTTGCTTCATATGTGGCCTCCTTTGTAAATCACTAGCGGGTCTTAAATGCCACTTAGGATTATCGCACAAAATTTCATAACTGAATCAACTTGTCAAGTTGTCAGATCCGCATACGTCGAAACCGACGGGAGAGTCCATTATATATAAATAAAATATATATATAAAATAAAAATTCGTATGATTTTTCAAACCGTTTATGGTGTCGGTTTGTAGAAGGAAACAAAATGACACCATAAACGGTTTGAAAAATCATGCGAATTTTAAAATTTAAAATTCGTAGGTGAAAATAGTCAATAACTAATGGTATCTTAATTCCAATTGTACGAGAAATGTTGCTCTGTTTGATGAAAATAAATTTTAACATTTAATGTTTAATATTTCAAATTCTATATTGTGTTAATAGGACTCGCTTGGCTTATGCCAACGGATTACTACCTCTCTCTCTCTCTATCTATCTCTCTATCTATATATATATATATATATATATATATATATATATATATATATATAGCCAAGTATAGGATTAGTGTATACGGAATAAATTCCAATAACCAAAAAATACTATTCTTAAAAGAGTGCTAAATACAGAGTAGAGCAAGATAATATATTCGAAAATTATTACATAAATATGTTATAAAAAAATAAAAATAAATATATATATATATATATATATATATATATATATATATATATATATGCGTGCGTGTAATAAACTAAAAACTGGTAGTGAAAGCGCAATTGTCATTTTTAATATAGATTTACGTACTAGATTTTTTTCTCTTTGAGTTTTCCGTTTTTTTAATTGTTTTGAGAATACCGTTCTTGGAACACAATTTTAAGGAAAATGCGAACGAGAAAGACACGCACGCTTAAAAACAGAAAGCGACAACTGAATTTTCTAAGTCACATTTTGAGGAAGGACATCTTTGTAAATTTTATACTCACAAGGCATATTGAAGTTTAAAGGGAAACAAAAAGATGAACAAGGACAATGATTTATGATAGATACTTAAACGATGGTTAGATCTTCAAGGCACACGAAATTTTAGAGAGCCATGAATGCTAATATTCTGTCTCGATATGTCACATGAATAATTAATGATTATTTCAGTGTCCTTGCTACTAGACACTCTGATTGAAACGTGATATGTTTCTGCTTGATTAACGTTAGTCATGCGCTGTAAGCCCAATAAATGTAACACAATACAATTATCTTTTCAGTAACACTACGTAACAAAATTGTCATGAATGGCATGAGAATAAGATACGTCATTAATATTCTGATAAAATAAAAATGAAACACAGTTAAAAGTCGCGAATCACGTGTTCAACTATGTACATGTGTGTTCTGGTGTGGCTTTGTTTATACAGTATATATATATATATATATATATATATATATATATATATATATATATATATATATATATATATATATATATATATATATATTATATATATATATATATAATTCATAATAATATATTAATTATAATATATATATATATTATTATTATTTTTATTTTTATTATTATTATTATTATTATTATTATTATTATTATTATTATCGGATATTACATTCGAACATGCGTAAAACCCCAATGTTTGTCAGTTACATTTAGAAACTTATGGCCTAACTTTGTACTAATTGGTTAAATGTACGTGTGTACTAGATTATTTACCTTTTTCTATTCCTTTTCTTAGAACTACCATTATATTCTATGAACTGAATATCAGACGACTTATACAGACTATCCTTAAGAACTTTAATAAACACAGTTCTATGTTTCTCCAACGCCTCTTTGTTAGAAGAATTTTGGCTAATCTGACGTTCTACAGAGGAAGGAATATATCGGAATTAGGATGGATATAGATTCGGTTGGTATTGTTCTTCAAATAATTAATAATTAAATTAATTAATTCTCTTAATTACCTATGAATCATTTTCCTAAGTTTATCAATTTTAAATGTTATATATATATATATATATATATATATATATAAATGAGAGCTGCTGTTTTTTTCGAGCTCTCATAAAATAAAAATTATAATCTGTGGGATGTTAAGTGTTTGACATTCTTTACTTAAAAACAACCAGGAGCATTTAGACGTAGTGGAATGATTAGCAACTTTCTCTCGATAAGCGAGTAATGAGTTCGATACTCAGTGCTCCATACATTCGTCTTTGTGCCCCACCCAGGATTCTCTTAATAAATGATTATATAGATCAGTGGTTCTGAACCAATTCTCGGCCATGTCACACTTTGGTATTTCTTAAATTCTGATGACCTCCTGCTGCAATATCAAATCATTTGCAAAGGCACATTCAGCTAGATATGAAGATGGAAATGATAACAACAAATTTCTTGCAACGATGGTTGAATTTTTATGTATGCATACTCTATATGTATTGTATGTATTAACACGCATTAAAATTAACACTCTTACTCAGACTCACTAGAAAACAATTCACTGTTAATAACTCATTCTCGAATTGCCCCCTTATTCTATTGGTGTAGTAAGCTGTAGGCTGCACATTCTACGCATGCCCCATCAATATATTACCATGCACCACCGGTGGGACATGCGCCCCACGTTGGGAATCATTGATACAGAGCAACCGAGAAGAGAAAGCATTCGTGCAAGGATGTTTTGTCTTTTTCTTTTGCTGCATTAGTTTGGAAGTAATCCAATAAGTCGAAACAAGACATTTTCTTGTTCGACTCAGACAAGGTACAATGAGAAAGACTTGTCATTTTTTTCCAGTTTCTAAGTTTCCATCCATTCTACGTTTCAAATAAAGCGAGGATTCGTAGTCAGCAAGACATATTGAATCACTGAACTGGAAGATCACTGACTGTTGAACAACTTGCATAGTTTACGTTCGTAAACAACAATCAACTATTATTTAGTACACTAATATTTAGTACACTATTTAGTACTCTAGTATTGTCTGAACTTTAGTGTTTCTTCAACTTTAACGTTTATGGCACAGTGAAGAGATAAGTTTGCTACATTTCATTCTAAAACAGAATATCGCAAACATAATCGACAAAAAGTTATTGAAACGTTGACTTACTATGATTGTCTGCAAGAGGAAAAACCTAAGAATCGAGATAGAAATTGCAGATATGAAAATGAAGCAAGTACACATGAGAAAAATTGAGGCAATATAAATGTGGCTCTACAGAAAGATGCTGAGAATAACATGGACAGAGCCTGAGGAAACGAGGAAATGTTTTAGGTAAATAGAAGCAAAATTAAATTTGCTTTTCGAATCTGAGAGAAATTTATGGGTTAATTAGTGAAGAAAGTGGGTCAATGGAATGTATTCAGGAATTTATCAATTCAACAATTCTGTAAAGATTATCTTCCGTTGAATACAAGGGGATTTCTCAAACATTTAGGCAGGTTCATTATAAGGTATCAAATTCGAACACACACACTGACACACATATACACACACACACATATATATATATATATATATATATATATATATATATATATATATATATATACACATATGGTGTACATAAAGTTCGTGTGCACTTTAAAAAAATTTATAACTTTATTTGAATTTTCGAAAAATTTATAACTTTATTTGACTTTTCTCAGCAGCCTTCAGTAGACCCATACCCATGTAACTCTGAGTACTTTCTTCATCTGTAAAGATATCGACAGAGTTCAATTCTATGCAGGAGGAAGGATATGACCTAACAGCTCAGAAATATTTTTCTCTGTTTCTAATGAAATATTCACATTACTTAATAGTTTCTGAAAGGCTTTCTTCGGTTATCCAACACACCTTCACTTTTCCTTGTTACGGAAATTATACTGAAACACTTTTTACTAAAAGCTTATTTTTGTTACTTTCATAGTGACAGATCCTTTGTTAGCATGATAAACTAATTACACACACACACACACACACACACACACACATATATATATATATATATATATATATATATATATATATATATATATATATATATATATATTACAACTGAATAGTGAGTTCGATCCTAACTGGGTGTCCCATACTTTCGGTCTTGTGCCGTATCTATGCTACGTTTGGAAAATCAATGTATATATGTAAGTGTGTATGTGTGATTGTGTATGTGTTTGAGAGTGTGTTAAAGATTTTGAGATGCCAGTGACGAGATATTTTGTCTGGTGATTGTACAGAGGACAACTATGTGGATTTGTAATATTTATAAAGTCAAGTCCGCACAAACAGCCTGAGCCAGACGGATTAATAAATGTTAGGCTAACTTACATATATATATATATATATATATATGTATGTATGTATGTATGTATGTATATATGTGCGTGCGTGTGTGTGTGTGTGTCTATGGAAACTTCCAAAGGAAATTAGCCATATCGTACGTTATCTTCCGCGAAATTTCGCCCATTTCATGACTTCCTTTCAACCGATAGTCGAAACCACCCGGAAAGATAACTTATTATATCGCCAAGTTTCTTTGGAAGTTGATATTTGATATCAGATGACTTATTCGGCAGCAGGAGAACCTTACCCAAGCGTTAGACGAAGGATGGATGCCTAAATATATTGTTTAATAGCAATGTAAGTTTATTAAAACAAACAAAACGAATGTTTTTTCATTAATTGATTTAAAATATATATTTTCTACATTTCTAATCATTTTCTTGGTTCCTGGTACATTTTTAGATAAAAATAGTTTTCTTGGCTATTGTCATCAACTATCAACGACTTTTTAATTTTAAGTGCGATGTTTTCTTAATTTTTCTGCTATCGAATTCCTCGAGTTTTTGTACAGACCTTAACCTTGCATTACTGAATTGTCAGTGGTTTATTGATGCATACACCCACCTTGTCGTATCCCTCGATAGAAAATAATCGCCTGGCATCCGAGCAGGAGAAAGTGGTGACCATAAGATTTCGTAATTTCCCGAAATTATCCGGTAAATGTTTGATTAATTTCAAAATAAAATTTCATGATTTTTGTTCTTTGTTCATTGGTTAATATATATTCTGAAACTAAAACAGAATTAAAAAAAAATTATGAAAAATATGACATATGAGGATATTTTTTAAAAAATTAGGTTAATTTTTGGACGTTCTATGTTTATCATGTCTGTTCTTGGATTTGATGTAATTTTATTAATGTTGGTTTGTTTAAAGTATCTAATATTCAAAATCGATTTTTAGATTTTATGCAGTATAGTACCATTTGTTCCATTGGTGTGAATTTGTCTTATTGGTAAGAATTTGTTTAATGTACACACAGACACGCACACGCACAGAGACAAAAACACATGCACATATATATTCATACATGTGTGTGCGTGCGTGAGAAAAGAGCTGAATAAAAACAAATCCAGAGCTACTTGAGTTTCACCCTCGAATAGAAGGATCATCAGGCCAGGGACAGACTGTCTTTAAATTCTAGAGTGAAACTCAAGTAGCTTTGGTTTTGTTTTTTATTCTGTGATTTTCTTACAGTTGTATAGTCTCTACTTCGTATTGAGCACTTTTTATTACCAGTTTCACTATAGTTGCATTGATGTCGACACACACACACATACATGCATATATGTGTGTGTGTATGTGTGTGCGCTTGCGTGGATGCGTGTGTGTTTGAGTGAGTGTGCGTATGGTGTTTGCTTGATTTTTTTAACCTTATTACCCAAGAAAGGCGTGAGCGCCCCTGGCACTCAAGGGGCTACAGAGAGTGGGAGCAAGTGTAAAGAGGGTGTGGTAGAGGAAAGGCTGAAGAGAAGGACGGGGAATTGATCAGGGCATTTGGAGATGTCGATTGACATTGCATTTGAATATTTGGAGAGTATAGCAACGAGGTAAACAAGTAAGAGGAAGGGAGTTCCACAGACGGGAAATGCGAGACATGAAGCTATTGAAGTAGAAGAAACGGCAACATTTAACATAGTAGCACGTTTTTTTTATTATGATTACCTCATTTGTTTTATGAGTTCTTCAATGTATTGAGACGATGTCGATACATATTCATAGTATTAAAATGATGGATATCAATACATGCATCTATATGAATATAAATCTAAAGTTGAAATTTTAAGCGAGCCCGACACCGCGACTTTCTCATGTTAGCACTCAACATACAACATTTGTTAGAAAAACGAAAATCGCTTCTAATCAGAATAAAATCTTCCCACCGTCTTATAACAATCAACATCTAAGCGTCAAAATCCTACCACGCTGATTCTGTTATACATCTATCTATATACTAGCAGCATGGCCTGGTGTTGCCCGTGCTTGATTCAAAAATCGTACGACTCATACAGCAATCGCTATCACTTGACTTAAAATATTTTTGCCCTTCCTTGCCTTTAAAGGAGTGCCCTTTGCCGTGCTGATGTTGCTACATGCCTTACTTCTCGTTGATCTCACACTGCGAATTTTTTCTAAGCTCTATACTAAACATTAAATCTGTTACGGAAAAAGAACTAAACAAAATGAACACAAAACGATCAACTTTAAAAAAGGACTCGTCATTGGAAAAAACGAAAGAAAAAAGAATGTTAACAACAAATACTTTTTCACACCTAACCCAGTTCTTCGGAATCAGAATCAACGTTGAGCTTAAGCAAGCGAATGAGTCAATTGGAGTAAAGTGCCATGCAGATTTAAATTTTTCCCACTTGTGACGAATGCAGCTATCGATTTTTTTTGCATGCTAGCATGCTAGTTAATATTCGTGTCAGTCAGCTGTTGGCTATCACGTTGGCCATTAGAATCTTCCTGCTTATTCGTGGCAGCCAGCTACTGGCTCTCACTCTGGCCAGTAGAAAATGGCTACAAACTACATGAAAAGTGCCATAGAAGCATGAAAAAAATCGATTATTTCCACTATCGATGGGAGTTGGAAAATGCAAAGTCGGAGTTGGCTTTCCCGCTAAATTGGAGCATGTGCATGTAAATTTTGGTTCAAATCCGTCGAAAATTGCGGCCGTGCATTCGTTACACACACACACATCCTGCCTTTTATAGACAGAGATAAATTTCTGTCATTTTCTTTAGTCCGTCCTTCAATCTCACCCACTAAAATTGTCATACATTGTCCGATCGAAACCAAATTTGGGAGAGAAGTGGAAATAGATAAGGGGTACAACGTACAGTTAGTTTTACTAGAATGCGTAGCTTAGTACAATGAATTTTCATTATTTTTGCGGGGGTGGGTAAAGGGTTTTTTAAAAATTATTATTGAAAGAAACGTCGTCTGTAAATCTCGACTAAAAAAAGCGATACTTTCATCAATACTAAATACTGTAAGTATTTCAAACCCCGTCAGAAAAAATCTAGTTTAAAATATACGTCAGAACTGAATAAGGAAAAACATCAAATTGAATCAACACTTTATAGCTAAATTTATAGATATATAACGGATTTTTGAGTTTTATTGAATTCATATTTGTGAAGCACAGAACTAAATCTGCATTGCATTAATGATTAATTTCAAGAGGAAACATGACATTTATTACGGCATTTTGCTTTTTTTTTAGTTCAGGGAAGCCTAACCGGCTTATTGAGTTTCTACTTAAATACCCGCTCACACATATTTATGTACAAATCGGCATGTATAGTTCCTCTTTACATATGAAAGATATTGCTAGCAAATGTATTGGAAGTGTAAATGAAAAAAGCAGATAAGCTTTCATGGAATTCAAAAAATATATCCGTTTTTTTTTTCTTTTAATATTTTTGCATTTTTAAAACTTCCTTTGAAATGCTTCCTTCTATAAAACGGTACCGAAAGGCAATTTAAAGAAACGGCGCTTCAAAGAGATAAGACCAAACGCGTTTTTCATGATCAATACATCATAAACGAGGGTGACAAAAATGTTATAAAACAATTTTTTTGTTAAAGATAGATTTTCGCATGACAAAAAATTAGAATCAGCGTGTTGTTCTGCAAGATGAGAACAAAAGAATAAAGGCAATCAGAAGTTGCTTTGTAAAAATCAGTATAGATATATAAGAGAAAATATAAGTGCGAATAACGGTGAAAAATTACTGCCTGTTCTTTTTTTTAATTTCAACAGTTTTAATAGTCAAAAAACATAAAAAGAATACAAAAATCTTAAGATTCACTATCGAGTCCTCAACATAGTCTCTTTCTTTCTGTCGTATTCCAACTTTAAATGAGGGTATCTATACCTGCCTTATACATTCTTAGGTGGTAAATATTCTCAGTCCATTATATAGTCAAATACTTGAGTCTGAGTCTCCCAGAACAGGAGACGAGCTTTCTCAGGGGAGCAAATAACCTCTGATTTTACATGGATTCTGTCAGCTTTCTAGGAGCCCCATTTGCATAGAACGTTGTGTAGTTAAGAGATTGTACTAAAATGCAGGCATTACCATAGTGTACCTGAATAGCATCAGTCGAATTAACGTTATTCTCATTACCAGCAGGAGCTGAACTGCCACTGAGGAACCTGTCACCAAAGTCAGTTTTTGATTTTTTTCATGGGTTGACACTAACAATACTAACCCATGTTTTTAAGGCGCTTCTTTCAAGTTCAACCTTTCTATGAATATGATCTCAATTCCTGTGAATGTTTCCAGCACTTCCACGCACGTAAAAGAAGCTTTATTGAAGTTTTTTTTATTTCTGTTCAGAGGAACAAATATTTGAGGACTGTCGCAGGGTCAACCTTAAAGAGTAACGCCGCGAGAGGAAGGACCGGAAAGCCTCTGCTGCTATACCAGACCAGACTAGACCTTTAATTGCAGCCGCTGCGACCTGACTTGCCTGTCTCGCATCGGTCTAGTCGGCCATCAGTGTAAATGCAGTGGACTTGGACAGCCCACTTCATAAATCTTCGATCGCAAAGCCAGGCCAAGAATATTTATAAACACAACGTTAAAAATGTATGACGGTTGCAACTGCAACGGCGGCATCAAAATGAGGTTATATTTTAATAATCAAAACTGATAGCAAGTGTTCAGACCAGAAAGAGAAATGGCTGATGAAATTATGGATTAAAAGATAATCTCTAAATA
This sequence comes from Acanthosepion pharaonis, assembly GCA_903632075.3. Taxonomy (NCBI): domain Eukaryota; kingdom Metazoa; phylum Mollusca; class Cephalopoda; order Sepiida; family Sepiidae; genus Acanthosepion; species Acanthosepion pharaonis. The sequence continues at coordinate 1,867,349 of CAHIKZ030003683.1, forward strand.
AAATAATCCTCAGGTAGACAAAAGATACAACAATAATATCGCTCGTGTCGTAGCTGAATAGTTAATCCATTGCACCTGGAGACATTTGAGGTTGCAAAGAAATATACAAAGAAATATTAATGCAAGATCAGTTTAAGATCAATATTTAATCGGTTACGGGGCGGTTAATGTCTGATTAGATTATAATTAGATTGTTTTTTCTTTCTTTCTCGTCTGTTTAAGTGTGATTAAGAGACTTTACGCAGGGAAACTAAAGAAGAAAAAAAAACAACTTCCCAGCCCGACCCACTTCCCAAAATCCGTACATCAAATTACTGAATTTGGGAAATGTGCCAGGATGAAAATTTTTTCTACACCCACATTTTTTAGAACTCTTTAAACGGATATTTAGGAATTTCATTTCTACGTCCTTTATTATTATTATTAACTTAGTTTTTATGAGTCACAAATAAAGATGAAACTGAAGATAGAAAAATTGGGTGATCGATCTTCAGGACATTGAGGACATATAAGAGCCTATTTTACATCACTTGAAACTCAGCAATGGAAAGGATGGCTTTGATCAGAGAGTAAGCCTGAAGACTGGTGACTAAATGAAACATGCAACTATTTCAGCCACTAAGATCGAGATTACTTTATACTTGGAATGTCGCTGCAGATATTACAAAAATTTTTACACAGAAGCAATCTCGTCTATGTTTCAGAATTTTTCACCCGACACTGTTCTCAATCCATTTTGGGATTATTTTTCTCCTACAAATATAATCTTCTTTCCCCCGGTAACAAAAAAAAAATGCAATTTATTTTAAAGGTGTCAGTCAAATCAGTTCAGTCATTATGAACTCTCTTACGACCTCTCTTTGAAAATGAAGCTATTCTCGACTAAATGTTCAATCAACGCTTATTTGCAGTAGAAAAATAAGTTATCTGTTGTCTAAAAGTTCCATCTGGTTTATTAAGTGTTTTAATTTGATTTTGTTTTACGGTTTATCAACCCTTCGTGGGTTATTTAATGCTGAAATATTTTCACTTGTAAGAATCATTTTATATCTTTTATGTATGAATATTTAATTTCATAATTATTTTGAGAATGACAATGATTTTTTCCAAATGCATTTCCTACTATTTTACCTTTACCTGTGAGTAAGATATGGATTCATACATTTCCAAAGGGTATTTGCGCATAAATGAACGCAACGAATCCAGCTGTAATCCGAACTATTCTCTCAGATTTCACATTAAGATCCCCCTAAGACACCACCCGCACACTGCGGTTTATCAGGTAAAAAATGATAAACTTTATATTTTCGACACTAATTTTATTGGACTATATATTCGCTACTTTATTCACAAGCTTCCAACAATTTCATCAATACGGACCTATTTGCCTTTCTCCGCAAAGAACATTTCTTCTCTTCTTTTGAATTTGATAAGGGAATTGTATTTTTACATTAAAACAATTCTGTAAAAATTGAAATAAAAGATAAACTTCAGTATGTGTGATTAGAAGCATTATTCGTTCGAATTAATTCATTGATTTTCCGAATAGAACATTTAGTAGATATCTCTCTTTCAATCTGACACATTATCGTCTTTAAATAATGACTGGACATTAGTACGGATAGTTTTAGTTGCTTTTGCTTTTCCCACATTTTTTTCTTAAAAGACCATTTCGTTACGTTTAACTTGCGAATGGAGTATAATGAAATATAGTTCAGTAGTTTTATCCCTCAACAGATATGGAAGACACACATCAAATCAACTAACATGATCAGGCTTTTGCAAATGATTTTCACTAATTCACTTGGGTATTTTATGTATAGCGGATACCCTCCGAATAATATAAAATTAATTAATATCTTGATTTGATCGCTGTTCAACTCAACTGGTCTACCCTAATCCCTGATCATCATCCAATGAGAAACCTCCTATACGGAATTTTGCAAACCACTTTTGATACGTTCTTGTCATTCAAAAAACCTTCTTCATAACTTGTTCATTTTAGTTTGTATTTTTATGACGTTTTACCTTTATTTAACTAAGAAACAATATTCGTCTTCTATGTGCCGTGTCACTTGAAGTCATGGGTGATCATAGCTCTCCACTACTTCGTATTAATTGCAGCTCTTAGCAATGTTTGTCTTTTCACAATCCCTCGCAGTCCCTGTTATGGCATTAATTTACTCAAGCTTGTTAGGTAGATTACTCTCTGTTTCGCTCTATCCCTCTTATATCCAATATATCCTCTGTGTGCGTCAACTTTTCCAAACCTTATTTCCACTTTGTCTTGGACATTTTAACTGTCTTTGTCTGATATAAGTGCCCACTTTGTTTCCATTTTCTTTAAAACATCTTCGTTACTAAAATACTTCGTCCATGGTATCCTCAGATTTCTTCTCTAGAATAACATTTCTATTGTTTTAACTCGCCTTTTTACCTGTGAGGAAATTGTCCATCATTCACTGACATAATGGAGGATTGATTATGTAGCATTTTATCATTCTTTTCTTTGTTTCTAACGACATTTTCTTGTTTACTGTCATTTCTTTAACATTTAGTTGCTATTTCAATGTTCCTTTAGATTTCGCTGTCATATTTTCTGTGGTCTGTCATTTCCTAGATATTTGTTTGAGGTTGATACATTCAAATCTCAGCTCGCACATTCTTGCGTGCAACAATACAACTTGGCCTTTCACAAATGATGGCTAATCTTTTCTTCTCGTTTTCTTTTACTGCCTTGTCTAGGATCACCTAGGAAGCACAGTGGAGCAATGGATAGCGGCTTAGATTGAGGAATCAGAGAGATGTGTTCGACTTCCAGTCAGATCCATTACATTCACTTACGTGCTAATAAAATTTAGGAAAGGTATGAATCCTATTCTTCCCCACTCTCGGTCAACCAGATATGGGTAAATAGCATAACAGACTAAGTGGCAACCGGTCTAGGAGACGGTAACTCTAAATTCGAAACCGTCCTAGAGACGATTAGGCTCCGTCAGGCTAACTTACTCAAGAAATACCACATGTATATGGGGTGCCCCTACGATTCTGATGGGCTATGGGATACGCGCCCTCGATCGCGCTACGATCACCTCAAATTTCCTTTCTGTGTCTGCCATCAAAACGCTTCCATTTGCTTATCTTATGTTTTTAAGATGGTGCCTATGGTTAAGAAGTCCTTATAGAACTTCCAGTTCTGTCTGGATTGAATATATACATTGAGAAGACACAACAAAATTCCCAAAATATTGTGTATTTATTCCAAATTCTATATTAGAATCATTAAACAAAAAAAAGAAAACGTTAATTTGCATTAAAATGCTTAATGACATGACAGTTACCAGAATGAAATAAAAAGCAATTTATTTAAATATAGTTAATTAAAACTAAACACACGCAGTGCCATAACAATAAACAAAACATATTTTTCGCCAATCCAATATTTAGAAAACGAATTATTTTTAATACAGCATGCGTGGGCGAGTATTTGAAGGATTGTTAGTTTGACCCACTATGGGGTAATCGTTAACAGTTAGGTGTTCCAGATCATTACAATCGCATAGGGCGTTCTGTCTTCACTGCCTACCGACTACATATGGCATTTGCATAAAAGTAATCTAAGCTTAGTAAATAGTGATCTGAAGAATTCTTTGGAAGCAAACCTGCAGAAAGCATCAAATATGTTAAATCAAATGCTGGAAGAATTGCCGTTCCCTTGTATCGCTCCAGAAAATACCTAACTTTTACAGGCATGTTCTATCATTAAAAGAATCAAATCAGACCAGGAACGGAGAACGGTGTTGCCCATTCTACACTCTCTAGTTTTGAGAGAGTTCAAAAGCGATTATATGGCCTTGTGATTAATATGATATTGTCCACTTTAAAGCCCCTTTCCCACAGACGGAACCTTGCAAGCCTCTCACTACTCTATCGTCGCGCTACATTTCTTAGTTTTACCAGTTCCGACCTTCACAGCTAAGGCCACACAAGGCATCAAACCATCTTCATTCCTTTCCTATTCCTTTAGTAAGGAGTAATTTCCATGTAGATAGCTTTTCCCCAGAACTGATACTGTGCGAAAGAGACTCCCAAGAGAATGCTTCCCGGATTACTACAATCTTCATTCAACTGTTATCCATCGTACATATGCTCATAATATGCACTTCTTATTCTTTCCTTCTCTCTTCGCCCTCCCTTCTCTCTTACAACAATTTCATTCTCTAGCCTCTATCTTTAAGTAGTATAATAGTAATATAATAGAATAATAGTACAATAATATAAAAATACCATGATTCCAATGACAAAAGTGGAATCACTATTTACATTATTCGGACTATTGTCCTCATCTTTTTTGTCATATTTATTACAACGTTTCAGCCGTTATACGCTCCGGCCTTCTTCAGTTGGTTAGAATGTTGAACTGAACCCTTTATTTCGCTCACTGGAGTAGACTATTCTAGTTACATGTGCTGTGTTTAATGTATATCAGTTACCTCCTCAAGGACACATGGCACAGTGGATAAAAGCGTTAGTTAAATCCAGTGACAAGACCCAAAGAGCGCAAGTTCAATACCCGGTTAAGGCAGTGGAGAACTTGGAGAGGGGTATTAACAGGAGATAACTGATAACTGTCATCCATTAGACATGGCACGTGGAACTAGAACAGTCTACCCAGTGAGCGAAATAAAGGGTTCAGTTCGACATTCCAACCACCTGAAAATGGTCGAAGCGTATAACGGCCGAAACGTTTTAATAAATATGACAAAAAAGATGAAGACAATAGTCCGAATAATGTAGATAGTGTACATAATAATTTATCTCAGAAATATAGATAGATACTAAAGGAGAATCATTTTTTAGTAGGAGGGTGTGCTGAAAAATCTCTCAACCAAGAAGGTCCTTAAAAGATTTTACAATCCCATCTCCCCATTAGTTGTTTATTTTAATAACACCAAACCGTCATAATGAAAAAAAATGACACGTAATGTTTCATATCCTATAAACTTGAAGGTATTCAGAAAAGAGTCCATGTATCTATATTTGCGTAGGAATAAATTCGAATGTATAATTGATGATTGACTCTGCTAATCTATTTCCTCCGCATTGGAAATTCACCAAATCAATAATTTGCTATTTGATATAATAGCTGTGCGAATATTTTGGCATTTGTCCAAAGATAGATATCGCATTAACAATGTCGCCTGTAAGACTTTTCAGGGACAAGAAAGAGTATATAGGTTCAGCAACATTGAAAACAGCGTTATGAGTCATTCCACTCTTCCGTATCATTGAGCTAGTTAGCTGATTCATTGACTTGATAATATGCTTTCTGATCGTCGCCATTCTCGTAGAAGAGAATATTTGCTTGAATTGATAACCTGAAGGGCATTTTTTTTTAAAACCATATTCCAAATACTTTCATTGTTTGCTCTTGTTGCTTCAGGACACTGAAAGTTGTTTCTGAATATTAATGACTATTGAATTTTACTGGGAACTCATGGCAGCTAATCATCATAAATCTCCAGCACTTTCCACAGTATTATTGCTAACTTATGCACTCTTGTAAATTAAATAAACTGATATCTTTCTCGAATGTTCAATTTCTCTACTTTTACTTCTGGTGTAGCTAACATTCTATATTCATTATATTACATATTCATTCCCAACTTCCAAGTAAGGTCCTGATATTTATGATGTTTTTATGTCCACGTGGTGATCCACTATCTGTAAATACTTTAAATGATCAGTTTTCTTTATTATTATTATCATTATTGTTGTTGTTGTTGTTGTTGATGTTGTTATTTCCTTTGATTTCTGGCGTGTACACATTTCTTTTCGGATCCCACTCAGAGACCAAAAGATAGAAATGGCATCATGACACTTTCCACTGACAAAAAAAAAAATTAAAATAAAAAAATTAAAATTTTACATGGATAAAGCCCTTCGTAAAGTCTGGGCTGTACCTGTGAGAACAATTTTTTGTATTTCTTTGAGGTATGGGCATGCAGGAATCCCTTCAATTAATCTACTGGATACTTTTCCAACCAATCCTAGGATTCTTGATGTTCCCATGTGCCACATTTTTGAGATTTCGATTTCAAGGTCGTTGTATTTTGACAGCTTTTTGAATATCTTCAGAGATACATTGCAGTCAGGAGGGACTGCCATATCAATAAGGAGGCGCCGTTTTTGTTTGTGGTCTTTAATAGCAATATCTGTGCGGTTGGCTTTGATTGTTCTGTCAGTGTGTATTGTGTAGTCCCATAGAATTTTAACAGGTCCTATCTCCGTAACCGGGTCTGGGTGGTGTTCATACCAGTTACTTTCAGTTTCCTTCACGTAGAAGTTGCAAATTTTCGAGTGCAGATATTGGCCCACTTTGTCCTGCCGGGTTCTATATTGTTATTGCTATTATTACTACTACTATTATTATTATTATTATTATTATTTCCTTTGATTTATGGTGTGTACTCATTTCTTTCTGGGTCCTGCCCAGTGACCTAATGTCGGAAATGGCATCATGACATTTTCCACTGAGCAATTTAAAAAAAAATCGCACATATTTTACATAGATAATACCCTTCGTACGGTGTGTACTGTACTCGTGAGAACAATCATTTGTATTTCTTTAAGGCATGGGCTACCAGGAATCTCTTCAATGAATCTATTGGAATTTTTTCCAATCAATCCGAAGGCTAAAATTACAACTGGAATTGTTGATGTCGTCATATGCCATAATTTTGAGATTTCGTTATCAAGGTCCTTGTATTTTGATAGCTTTATGAATATCTTCTAAGATACATTGCAGTCAGGAGGGACTACCATATCAATAAGGAGGCACATTTTACTTTAGCGATCTCTGAAGTCTGGGCGATTAGTTTTGATTGTTCTGTCTGTATATACGGTAAAGTCCCATAAATTCCTGACTGGTCCTATTTCTGTAAACGGGTCTGGGTTGCGTTCATATCAATTTTTTTGCAGTGTCCTTTCGGTAGAAGTTGCAGATTTTCCAGTGCAGATATTAGCCAACTCTGTCATGCCAGATTTTATATTCAGTGAGTGCCAATATTATGTAGCCTGATACAAGATGATCAATTTATTATTATTATTATTATTTACTTGAGTTTCTGTTGTATACTCATTTTCTTTCAGACAGAAGGTTAGAAATGCCTTTATGAAATTATTATTATTATTATTATTTCTGTTTATTATGCTTCCTGCTCTGTATCCTGAAGAGCCGGGTCTAAACTGTGGTCCTTATGCCCTATCGGAGAATTGTCATTTAATTGATAACACTTTTCTTAATATATGGGATGTTCCTCATAAGGCGATCTTCTGGGCAAATTTTAAGTTGATGTACCTGGGACACTGTTAGTAAAATTGTCCATTCTTTTACTCGCGACGCTCAGAGTTCTGATTACTATTGGTACAGTCTTCATTCCTCACAATCTGTTAATCTCGATCTCCAGGTCCTTGTATTTGAACAATTTTTCGATAATTTCCATGGCGTTTCTCTCAGATGGTACTGCTATGTCAATAAGTATACATTTCCTGAATTTCTTGTCTTTTATGATAATATCAGGTCTATTGACTTTTATTTACCTGACAGGTAGTATCCAGAGGATAGTTGCATCATTTTTTGGGTAACTGTGTCTGGTTTGTTCTCATACAATCTCTCAATTTTATGCTTCTTACATATCTTCTAGTGCACTTATGTCGCTACCTTGTTATGTTTGTGGTTATATTCATTTTTGCTAGTTCCGGACATAATATGGTCAACAGTTTCATCATATATTCCGCAGACCCTGCATTTTCATTCTTAGTTTATTGATTATTTATCATTCTTGATTATGTGACAGTGATAGGATCTGGTTGCGAGGTTTTGGTCCTCAGCTGCAATAATTAGGCCTTTCTGTCTCAGCTTTCAAACCGAGGCTCCTCAGCCACTGATATGTTTTCTGTTGGTCAACATCTGCTTTTTTCGTTCTTTTTAGATATTTGCCATGCAACGCCTTATCCTCCCAGGTTTTTTGTAATTTATATTGGACTAGTTGTTTTGCCTCATTATTATTATTATTATTATTATTATTATTATTATTATTATTATTATTATTATTATTTGATTTCTGGTGTATAGTCATTACTTTCTGGGTCCCAGCCAGATACCTAAGTTCAGAAATGGCATCATGACATTTTCCACTGAGCATTTTTTGAGGAAATTATAACCTAACATCACATATTTTACATAGATAAGGTGTGGGCTGTAGTTGTGGGTACAATATTTTTGTATTTCTTTAAAGTTTGGGTTACTAGGAATCATTTCAATGAGTCTATCGGAAACTTATCCAATCAACCCGAGGGCTACAAATGGAATTGTTGATGTCCTCATGCACGATATTTTTGAGATTTCAAGGTCCTTGTATTTTGAAGATCTTCTAAGATACATTAGAAGCACAAAATAGAAACCATTGAGAGATTTTATGAGCACAAAGGACTATCATGTCAATAAGAAGGAACATTTTGTCTATGCGATCTCTGATCACCATGTGTAGGTGATTAACGTTGATTGTTCTGTTTGTGTGTATTGTAAAATCCCATAAAATTGTTATAAGTCCTATCTCTGTAACCGGGTCTGACTAAAGATATATCAATTTCTTTTAGTTTCCTTTCTGTAACAGTTAAGAAACTAATGGCTGCAAGTCTCTTCATTCAAACACACAGTTCTCAGTATTTATATAATCTTTAGACAAATGAATTACGAAATGGAAGCATTAATAAGTTTCACGTTTTTGTTTTTTTGTTTTTCACAGAATGAACTTCTTCCGACAAATAATTGTTTTATTGATATAATGTTTTTCTTGTTTTTTATTTTGATATAATTTCTTTGAGGGATTACTTAAAAATGTCCCTATTTGATATTGTAAAAATTGTCATTCTAGTTAAGAATTTCTTGCAGTTGACCTTCACAGTCCCAGTCACAATATCCGAATTGCAACTCATGCTTCCTCATAGCGAAATAGGAAATATTCCGAGGGACTAATTTTCTGCAGTAATTATATTTAATCATGCGTTGTATGTGCATAAGGCGATCGGAGTAAAATTGGGCCAAGATATAAATTATATCTTTGAGTTAATTTGGCACATGCTTTTATAACAAGATTTATTTTACTTCGGGAAAATTGACATTTGTCATGGCTTACATATTTTGGCATTGGAATGAATGAAACCTATAGGATTTGGTCAAAACCATCCTTCTTCGAAACTGGTATTAGAGAATCGCTTAGAACAGCACCAAATAACAGAAACCAACTGATGACTTTCCAGAGCAGCATCAACTAAAATCGATATAAAATGCAACCCAAAAATAGACCAATGCCATAGTCAAGACTTCAAATAAAAGGTTAGGAAGTAAATCTCCGTCAACACTGGAAAGAGCGATAACAGTTACAAGACTTGAGTAAGCTATTTCTGTGGAAAATTGTGTTAAGAGAAAAACTTTATACATTTTAACTGACAATAGTACTGGCAGCTCGGGCAATGAATGGCGAATGTTTCCATATAAGGAAAAGGCTAATATTATCTTTACCATTATGCCATGTCGCTTCAGAACGTAGTCTGTCATGACTCTCCACCTTTTCATCATCTTTATAATCTTTGAACTGCCATTCCTTCTTGGGAATGATTGTGGCGTCGTTTTTCGTTACATTCTCTATGGTTTGGAATTTGTCTTTTGGAATTTTTGAAATTGTCGTTCTCATAGATTTCTTACCACGCAAAGCTAGATAGCTCAATTTGCGCTGCTCTTTAACTCATCGTGGAGTGAAGAAAAGAGGGAATTAGTTGCTGCTGCTGTTGAAAATCTTCACCTATTGTTATTTGGCACTGTTTTTCGTTTGCGATTCTTTAGCATCAGTCAACGATGATCTTGGCAAGGACCTGTGGGATGCACTCATTCCAATGCCAAAATATGTAAGCCATGACAAATGTGAATTTTCCCAAGGCAAAATAAATTTTGTAATAATATCATGAGCCAAATCTTTTCAAAGATATAATTTATATATTGGCTTAATTTTATTCCCCTCGACTTACGTGCATACAACGCATGATTAATTCATGTTTTTCAAAAGAGCATTTATAAGAAAGTTAATGCAACAGACTAATCTGGAATTCGAAATCGTCTCACCGATTCCATTTACAATGTCTATTTAATTTCACCATTTCTACATCATTCTGGTTTTATTCAACTAATTCCAATTATTTGTTTTAGTCTTTTATATCATGTCATCTTTCTCCTTTCAAATGTCATTTTCGCAAATATACCCCTGCTATTTTTTTCTGAAAGATCGTGTTTGTCTCTTTTACTCTTTATTCTGCCATGTTGATCATTAGTATCTCTTTCTACAATTATCGACATCTGTGACAGTCTTTCCAGAGAAACAAAATCTCCACAAGAGTCTAAAGTGATACCTTTAAAGTGTAATTGATTCGGTATGTGATCATTTGCATCAGGTGCTGAATTTTAGAACTCTCATCTGCATGATTGCTATGGATGGACATTAAGACGAATCTTCGTAACAATTAAAAGTTTAATGACTGACTATTGTGTTGACGTGCATCATTGGCTGACGTCATTATATTTCCTGATTTAGTTTTTAAAGATAATAGTTACATTGTCGAAGATTGCAGTTTCAATAAAAGAAGAGAATTCTGTATTCTTTTATAGTTTTGGAAACTCTCTCTGTCTTGATATGCATTAGATTTTTTATACTAACGTTAACAGAATACTAGGAATGAAAGTCACTGAAGGAATGGAGTTACTGTTAAAATGGTTATGATGAATGGTTATACTGAACTATTAAGCGACATCTGTCCTTCTTTACGGCAACGAATGTTGGACGATTTCCTCAACGATGAAGAAGAGACTCGAGGCGACAGAGATGTGGTTCTACAGAAGGATGCTAAGGATATCATGGACCGAAAGTGTGAGCAACAATGAGATCGTAGAGAGGTTGAAAACAAGGAGGATGTTTATACTTAACATCAGGAAGAGGCAGCTGAAGTTTCTGGGACACATAATAAGGAAGGAGGGCCTGGAGAATCTGATATTCACGGATCGAATAGAAGAAAAGAGAGACAAGGGAAAACAACGCGTTACATACCTACCGGACTTTAGCAAGTGGATGACAGAACGTAGTGTGGAGGGGGAAACAGAGGAAAAAAACTTGTTAAGATCTGCAAAGGAGGTGGAGAGCCATGATTCCCTACGTCCTGAAATATATAATATATATAATCATTATATTATATACATATATAATCATATATATATATATAATCATTATATATTATATATAATATATATAATCATTATATATTATATATATATAATCATATATAATATATATATAACCATTATATATATATATATATATATATATATATATATATATATATATATATATATATATAATCATTGCTCTCACGATGTCTTCCTAACTTTAATACCCTTACTATCAGTCTTAATTTACTATCCAACTCAGGCTATTTTCTAGCACCCCCATCTACACAAGCACGTTAGGGTAGGTGATACTTCGTCTGTCTCTCTTGCCTTCAATATGTCGTGCGAATATCACATTCCCCTCAAGGGTCTCATTCTTCATTATGGATCCCAGTAATTTCAAATGAAGCCAGCGGGGAAAATATTGGTACCAGTCGAGTAAATGGTAGAAGGAGAGCATGTAAAGTTTGCTTACTATGCAAGACTCAGATATAAGTTTTTGAGGATAAAGAGGTTAGATAACGACTGAGCTTTGATTTGAAGGTGGTTAATTTTGTAATATTCAGAGCAGCATCCACGCGGATGTCTGTTCAAGAAATTGTCAGGTTTTGGGAGGAAGATGTCTGAGTGAAATACGAAAGAAATGAGGATGATTCGACTCCGTGGAGGTAGAATGGCGTACCTTATCAGGCTTGGTTTGGTGAACGTAAAAAGTGGAAGTCTCCAAAAGATGAATCCAAAAAGTGGAAAAGCTCGAAATGGTGAACCTAAACGTGGACGACCCGAAATGATGAAGATAAAGAATGGATTTCATTGAATATTTGCTGAAAAATAGTGAGAGTTGCGATAGGCTTGAATTATTGCATCTTTGGGAAAGAGATCGCAGAGGGGGGAAAAATCTTGCCTGACATATAGATTCCGTGTAATTGTTTCATTGATGTGATTAATAACCGTTTGTTGAATAATAATCAACGGATTAGTACCAAAACGTTACTAGTACATACACCTTACTCGCTTCTTATTAATATACTGTTATGGTCCGGTTCCTTGTACCACGGTGATAGTCCAAAGTAGAACCAATAAAGAAGAACTCGAATACGGATATGGAATAACACAGATATATTACAAACGGAATATATACAGAGAAGTAGAAAGTGTTAGTACAAACAATCAGGTTTAGTAGTGATTGTCTGAACGCGACTCTGTTCGGACTGCCTCTGACTCGACTGACTGACTGATTGAATGACAGACTCCTGACTGACTTCACTCCAGACTTCAGACTGAACTCCCTGCTTCCTCTTGAAGGCACAGTATTTATTACGTATGGAATAGTCCATTATGTTATTATGGGTAAGGTCCCGTAACATATACATATTGTTTTTTTTTTAACCATTTGCATTTGAGAGCCTTCGCAAGAAATCAAAAAGCAACAAGTATCCTCAATATGTCAGCATTGTCCATACTCTTCTGCTTGACATTCAGGACCATTTCTTTCGGTATAAGAAATTCATTAGTTCTTACGATTTCCAGTACTTACATTCTCTCAGCAGGATTTGTCATGACAATTCCAAGGACACCGATAATGATGAGTAAAATTGCCACATTAATATTCCGTTTATAACCGTTTTTTTTCCAGCGAGATCATCCATAGTCTGAGAGATCTTTATCACAAAGACGAAGCTTGATATTCTGGCGAGGATTGTGTGGTTTCTTATCTCTTAAATGTTCTTTTCCATCAGTTTATTTACCATCAGTTTGTTCTTTTGGTTTATATTGTCAAATATCATTTGTAAAATTCTTACTGTTTCACCGTTTCGATTTAATTTTATTTTTTTAATTTTATTCTCAGTAAATGACAAGTAATTGAAATTTATATAATTTATATAACATTTGTAACTTTAGTATTAAAAAGAATGTCTACAGTTATTGTCAAAATCTCTCGGGAAAAAGGTATTTCTGAATAAAATAAAAAAATATTTCATAAAATATTTCTCTCATTCTAAATCATTTTAAACTAAACGTAAAATTGCTAACTTTACAATTAATACTTTTATCTGTCATCAGAGAGAAGCCATTTGTCGGTTTTTACTCACTCTGACTTTGTAGGTTCTTCTAAAATATATTTATTTTGCGTTGATATTACCAAGAATCCTTTATTACTTTACACATATTTCTGGTTGGCATGTCTTTTATTTTTTTTTCATTGTTTTTATGGAGACTTCCTTTCAGCAGTTATTATGCATGAATGATATAAAATTTATTCATATTTGTGAAATTCACTTTATTGAAAACATGAGTTATTCAAAATCAGTTATAATATTTATGTATATTTTTTTGTTTTTTTTTTCAGGTAAGTGTTCATTGCCGATCAGATTTGGTTGCTTGGTTTCTTTTTAAAGTCGACTTCAGGTAAGAAAAAGTGCATTATTGTTGTTCATTTTCCACCTGAAGACAAAGCGCTGAACGACTTTTTTAATCCTGCTATGCGACACACACAGTTTGTTTCATTGCCTTCATTTTTGTTGATTATTGAACTAATTAACTAAAACCGAACTCATTAACACACATATATATATATATATATATATATATATATATATAAATATATATATATATATATATATATATATATATATAATTTTTGTAACAAGATTTCTCGAATATGCAAATATAAAACAGTGCATCCAATCCAATGTGAGTATCCATTAAAATAATGTTTAAACAAATAATTCATTTTGTGTGTGTGTGTGTGTATATATATATATATATATATATATATATATATGAGTGGATGAACAGATGAAGTAAAATTCCGCTGTTCGTAGCATTTACTTTTAAAGAAGTGCTCACTAGAAAGTAAAGGAATATATTATTATTTTATTATGTTGTGACCAAGTAAATGGTTAAGCAATAACAAAAACAGGTTTGGAGATATACCGTATATTAAACAGTAAGTACACCAGGAGATTATTACACGACTAGTGAGAATGTATTGAATGAACTTGCGCTCAATCCATTCACTGTTCCCAGAAGCCTTCTGTCCTTCGTCAGGCCGATTGCGCCTAGCATGAAATAGCATGTCGCCTCTGAGTTTTGACTTCAATGTTCACTTATATATATATATATATATATATATATATATATATATATATATATATACACACACACACACACACACACACACACACATATATATATATATATATATATATATATATATATATATATATATATAGTTTTATATTATAGTTTTTGTCATTTCTTTTCCGTATCTGCTCTCAGTACTGTGTCATCTGCGTATCTTATGCTGTTTAATAGTAATCTTTAACGGAGATTTTTCTGTGTCGCCAGGAATAGCCACTGACTGTACCTATTTTATAAATGAATGCAGTACATCCTGTTTTACGTATTTCCTGTGACTAGACGAATACATGTTTTAAATGATTTCTCTTCATAACTAAAAACAGATGGCAAGTAGGCAAATATTGAACAAAATGCTCAGAACGAATTAAAACCAAAGGCAAGGGTAGAAGATATAAAAGGAATTGAAATAAATGTACCTAACACCATGGTTTTTATAGCTTTATGTCAAACTGTTCTGACAGCAGTTTGCCGAAGTTTACTTGGAATTAATTGTATTTTCTTTTATTCGAGACGAATTTGCTCTTGGAGTGATGTAGCAACATCTGAGGATTTCATTTGATACCGAATCCTCCAAGAATGTTCAAGAATGAGAGATGATCTGATTGATATCTGCAAACAAAGTAGTTGGTTAAATTGGTATTTTTATTCTGTGAATTTCAGGTGCTTCGGAACATTCAAAGAGTTTACTTCAAACGGAAAGGGACAAGATAGAGAATAAAGAATCTCATTATAA
>CAHIKZ030003683.1:1887500-1937500 GCA_903632075.3 Acanthosepion pharaonis
ACTTTCACCTATACATACATACATATATATATATATATATATATATATATATATATATATATATATATATATATATATATATATATATAGGTATGTATAAAGTTCATTTTCTCCAGCAAGACATTCATTTCTGTAGTTTGCTTCTACCAGCAAGCAGGAATATTTCTCCTCCTGATGATGGCCATTTTGGCCGAAACTAGTCGAGGAATCTAAATGAAAAAAATAATAAAAAAAAACGAAAGAATATTAATCTACAACCCGCTGTGTCAGATTTTAATTTTAATATTTTTTATTGTTCAATATATATATATATATATATATATATATACACACATATATATATATGTATATATATAAATACACACACGCACATATATATATATATATATATATATATATATATATATATATATATATATATATATATAATCTCGAAGAATATCCTATTGAATTTTTTGGCATGTGTGCATTACTTTTTATAATTTGGCATTTGCTCTCTGTATATAATTCTTAGTATGAATTATTATTTTTGGTGTATTTGTTTTATAAATATCATCCAGGTTATACTACTTCTAATAAAAGCTTATGACGAAAACTCCATCAACACTGGAAAAAAGCTGTAACAGCGACTGGGCTTCAGAAACCTATTTTACTGAAAAATTGTTTTAAGAGAAATATTTTATAAATTTTAACCGAAAGCAGTACTAGCTGCTTGGTCAATGAATGTCAAATGTTTCCTTTTATTATTATTAACATGATGTAATAAGTATAAAGTTTTTGTTTTTTGTCATAGGGAATAGAAAAGGATTTATTGATATTGTTCAACAGATAGATAAACAGATAGAAAAAACAGACTTAGGTAGATTTCAGAATTTTGATATAAATAACAATAGATAAATAGAAATGACAACAATTAGATTTGAAAAGAGCGAGATAGACTGAGAGAAACAGTTTGAAATAGACAAATTTGAATAAATACAGAGAAAAGAGAAAGAAAGCAGTAAACACATCTGATTAGACCAAGATAGACAGGTAGATAGTTACACGGCTCGCAATCACGTGCCTATCCACACATCTCGAAGAAGTGGAATATTGAATATAAACAAATGCAGCCAAAAATCACCTATAAACGTATACATCTGTGAAAGATTACGTCCAAGTAACGAGAGGAATGATGTGTGTGTGTGGTGGGGTAAGTAACACAAGAAGTAGAATCATTTTCTTTGTGCTTAAATTTTTATTTTTATTTTAACCAAAGAAAGATGAAGGTCGGCCTGAAACATGAAATGGCATTGATTAACGATTCTAAATTGGGAATGATGTCGGCTTGATTAGACACTCGGCGTAAACTTAAAATACTTGACGTGGAGCTCTCTTCACAAATCAATAATCATAGCTCCTTTTTCACAGAGAAGAAACATCGGAAACATTTTACACTGGTTCGGTATTTTAGAAATCGTAACGAGGCCAGATTTATTTTGTACCAATTCCTGTAGTTGCTTTTTGTTTTTTCGTATCATCCCACTCGTCTTTTTTGCTGGTCATTACGGAAGATCATATGTCAGGAAGCTTCCTCTAATCTGTCAATAGTGCCTGGAATATGCCACCTACATCTCCTACAGAGGGATATTACCCACCCACAAAAGGACCACCAAACAAATAAATGCTTACGAACGCAAATATAAATGACTGCTATTTACCTCTTCCCAAACCAAGTAAATTTTTACAAACTCAAGTATAAACTTCTAGATTAAATAAAGGGTTCAGTTCGACATTTCAACCACGTGAAGAAGGCCGGAGCGTACAACTGCCGAAACGTTGTAATAAATATGGCGACAAAGATGAGGTCAATAGTCCGAATAATGTAAATAATGTACATAATACCTCATTTCAGAAATATAGACAGATACTGAAAAGCCGAAACTTTGCAATAAATATGGCAGTAAAGATGAGGACAATAGTCCGAATAATGTAAATAATGTACATAATTCCTCATTTCAGAAATATAGACAGATACTGAAAAGCCGAAACTTTGCAATAAATATGGCAGTAAAGATGAGGACAATAGTCCGAATAATGTAAATAGCGTACATAATACCTCATCTCAGAAATATAGACAGATTTCTTAAGCCAACTACATCACAGAACTGCCGCCAACCAAAACCATAAATGTCTGCGCCCAATATAACGACGTGCGTTAAAATAGGTCTCTAGTTTTGGGCGATAGTTACACTATAAAGTGGCCTTTAGTAAAGTACGCCATATACTATCGCTAAATTATAACCCCCAATGCCTACCTACAGACTCCTTTATGAATAACCATTATCTCCTTGTAGACATATGTATACAGTATCTACCTATCGCCAAAAAAATTATAAGCAAAAATACCTATCTATAAACTCAAATATGAGCGTTGAATACCTAATTTTGGACAAGTATAATTTACCAATGTTTACCTAACCCTACACAAACTAGAAACGACCAATGTATACCTAATAAGATCAAGTATAAATACTTATACTTAAGTATAAGTAAAAACGAGCATTTTAAAAGTAACCGTCACTCTTTTAACAGTATCGCTCTACTTTGAGTACCCCCCCGGATCCTTGTATTAGGGGTACTTAAGAATTAAAAGTCTACAACCTACCTATCCGTGAACAATTTATAATCAACCAATACCTTCATCTAGAATCAAGGATAGACGAGTAATATCTACTAATAGTTTTAATATAAACCACTGGCGTCTACCTATTACTGAAGAAAGTCTACTCAAGTACAAACAACTTATTGGCTTAAGTATAAACAACTATTGTCTACCTATCTCCGAACCAAGTAAATAATTATAGACTTAAATATAACAATGACGAATATCGACATTAAATAATCAAACCTGCGTTGAGATGTTGGGTAATTTACCAAGCAAGACTCTACTTTTTTTTCAATGGTCTCCTCAAGAATGAGGCTGCCTCTATTACTGCTATAGTTCATTTAGTCTAAATTTATCGAATAATGTATACATTTTTCCAATTTCTTTACAGATCTTTTATGATTTTTTCTAGTTTAGTAAGAAACCCAAACACATGCACAATTGGTATCTTCATTTTGGCAACTTCCAAGCAGTCTTGTTTATCAGCAATATAATTAACATTTGGGGTTTTCCACACGCAATATCTGAAGGCTTTCATTGGAGATCAAGTGAAAGGGATTTTACTCAAAACTCCCGCATTTCCTTCAGCGCTCTTTTATTGATTTAAGTAACACAATCGTCGCGTTGGCTTTCGATTCTCTCTCGGATTTCCAATATTGTTAATCTCCGGGTCCGTACCAAGCGCACTTATAGAAATGGCTTCATATTCCACAATTTATTCACTTCCCTTACAATGTCGAGATAATGTTGCGCTGCACCTTGGACTAACATCTGGTGGCGTATTAGATCCTGTTTTTGTGGGATCGTTTTGTTTGTATGAAGAAAAAGGGGCGATATCAGAAAATTGCCTGCACTGTCGAAAAGTCACAAACGACGAAGAACAGTTGAAATAACTCTGGTTTATTCATGCAATTCTAAAATGATCAGGGCGGCTGTTATTAGAGTTTGGAAAATGGGGAAAGGGATAAATGTCAGATTTTTTTTTCCATTTTCGGATCGCGCACTAGTGTGGACTGTCAAAACGTTCCCTCTTTTATGGAACTTGAATTCCTCCCTCCTGTCAAATTAATTAAGAAAAAAAAACCCTTAATCACATCTACCATCTACATTCGTTCTAGATATAAAAAAAAAAACTTGGTCAAGGCTGATCGCTAATAGATGAAGCTATACGACAGTGAATTTTGGACGGTCTCCTCAAAGATGAAGAAGAGACTCGAGGCATCGGATATGTGGTTCTACAGAAGGATGTTAAGGATATCATGAAGCGAACGTGTGAGTAACGATGTGGTCTTAGAGACGATGCAAACAAGGGGGGTGCTCATACTTAACATAAGAAAGAGGCAGATGAAATTTCTAAGACACGTAACGAGAAAGGAGAGCCTGGAGAATCTGATACTCACAGGTCGAATAGAGGGAAAAAGACACAAGGGAAAGCAACGCATGTCATACTGGGCGGGTTTAAGCAAGTGGATGACAAGACGTGGTCTGGATGAGTTTGCAGAGGTACGAAACTTACTGAGATCTACAAGGGATAGGGAAAAGTGGAGAGCCATGATCGCCTACGCACTGAAAGAACACGGCGCATAAAAAAATAATTACTAAATAGTCATTCTCAATTAAAGCGTCATTCTGTCACAACTGACTCGTTGAATACGCATCATCGTTTATTGCTACGTTGGTTTTGCAAGATTCACCTTTGCAGCTGGAAACCGCCATGCTATGTACACAAGGATGGATCACCCTCTCCTATTACATTTATAGAAAGTTGGTTGCTGAGTCCATTCTTAATTCTACAAATCTACCATTCGTCCTTGCATTGATTACTGTTGCCATATATGGTCTAGTGACCTTACTGTATATCTTGGGGTTCTCAACAAAATCCAAAGACGGATATGCAGTGTGATAGGTTCTGATCTGGCATCTCGACTCCAGTTACTTACTCACAGATATGATGTGTCTTCCCTCTGTCTTTTCTACAAATATTTCCATGGCAATTTCTCTGACGAGCTAATTTCACTGGTACCCCAACTGCATGAATTTAAGCGTGCTACTTGGTTGGCATCTCGGTCCCACCTTTTCACTATCGAAAAGGTTAAATGCAACCTTTTCTTCTACTCCAATATCTTCTTCTCTCGCACTTCCTGCCAGTGTATCTCCCTTCCTTTAATTTGCTTCCGTGATAGCTATAATCTTCAAATATTCAAATGTAATCTTCTGTGGCTTTAATCCCGATCCCCGTCCTTCTCTATATCCTTTCCTTAAATAACCCTCTTTATACTTGTTCTCACTCTCTGTAACCCCTTGCGTGTTAGTGGCACTCCTGCCTTACTTGGGGTGAAATGCTTAAAAAATGGATATATGCTCCATTCGGACAGATTCTTGTCCAAAACTATTGCTTTACAGAACCAACATACGGTATGATGATTTCCCGATGACTACAATCTTGAATACTTGAAGTCTAGGATTAGCGGTTATCTTTCTTACGTAACCTGAATAACTGTGCTTATTGTCATGTTAAACGCTCATACAACACCACACAATAACCGTCTGCATTAAGTAGCTCTTGCGTTTTATATTATGCGAACATTAATAATACAAAATCTATCACTTGTGCCTGCTGCTAAGAAATTTGTTTCTATGTGTCCTGCCCGAATTTTTCTCGCCAGAATCTATCTTACATATTTATACGTCTGCTATTCATCCATGCATTGAATATTTTTGCCATATGTTGTCTGCTGCTTCTGTTATGTATTTAGAGATTCTTGATAATAGCCAAACAATCTATGTTATTGGCCCTGACCTGGCATCGTGTCTTCAGTCCCTTTCCCACCGCCATAATTTAGATTACCTGTACCTATAAATGTTTCTATGAATACAGTGAGTACATTTCACACTCCCCTTCGGGTCTGTGCCTATTTTTGCACTCGAACAAGCACACGCACGCATATGTAGATATACCTATTTTCCATATATATATATATATATATATATATATATATATATATATATATATATATATATATAGTGTTCTACAGAAATTGTTTTTTTTTTTAATCAAACAAATGTATTACTTTTACCTCTATTATTGCATGTTGCTTTCAAGTTCAAACGTATAAAATTTCCGAAAAATATTTCTCAGTTCTTAACAGGCGCAAAAAATGGCTTGTAAATTTTAAGCATCTAAAACGAATCTATATTCTTTAAAACCATAATCGAGAGTCATTGTTACAATCCATACGCATGGCTGATGCTAACCTCTGGGAGGACAACTCATTACGCTAACTTTGTCCCATGATCTTCGCTAACATGAAAGGGAGTGGTTAGAATTTTTATCCCCAGAATCAGTCTTGCACCATCCGTCAATGCAGTGAATATTGCTGCAGCATCTGGCCTGGTGTTCCTATTTTATACCTCATGATTCTAAACGAAATTCAAAGAAAGATCTATAATGCTATCGGTCTTGTTCTGGCATCTAGATTTCACTCACATTTCATCCTTGCATTGAATATTGCTGTCACATCTGGTCTGTTGCTTCTGCTATGTATTTAGAGATTCTTGAAAAATCCGAAGAAATATCTGCAATGCTTTTGGACCTAATGTTACATTTCGGTTCTAGTCACTTCTTCACTGCCGTAAGCTACCGTCTCTGTGCTTTTTCTATAAGTCCATGGTAATTGTCCTGATGAGCTTGCCTCTTTGCTAAATAGATTTATTAATTTAAGCGTACTATCAGATTGGCGGGGTATATATATATATATATATATATATATATATATATATATATAACCGTAAGTTCTATACTAACAGTTTCTTTTTTCGCACTTCTCACTTGTAGATCTTGGCTTGTTTCTTTCCAGTTAACTTTGATCTTTATAATCTTAAATGCAGTGTAAACCATTACTTCTGTTTTCTTAATTCCCGTTTTTTTTATTGATCTCTCTTCTTAATAATATTTTTCTTTTTCTTATATTCTCTCACTCATTAACTTTTTGAGTCTGCGTAGCTTTATTCTATTTCTTCAGTGAAATGATCATATATAATTGAGAGGCACAGTTATCGCTGAAAAAATTACGAAATATTGTAAAGTCACTGAGTGATGAGAACACAATATCAAAATCAAAGACCAACTATAAAAAATAACTTTAAAGATTGGTAATTACGAACAATAAAGTAATACCTTTAAGGCTATCACAAAAAATATTGAGAAAAATTAAAAACGTGATAAACAAGAAATGATGATTGATCACCATGAAAATACTTAAAGAAGCAAAGCGTTCTGTCGACGAAAACAGACAACTGATTCGGGATTTGAACTAAAATAATGAAAAGCAACCAAACTATCAACTTTAAGTGAAATTTACGAAGAGAAATATATTAGTTGTGCGAAAAAGTATATAAAAACGAATTGGTTAAGAATAATCTTTCATAATGAATATTGAGTTCATTGAACGAGTTTAATCGCTCGATTAGATGTTGGCCTATTCAGAGAAATAGTCAACCAACGCAACTTGGAAGAAACCGAAGAAAGTTGAGTAAGGATTTGGTCTAGTAATGTAGGGAAGAAAATCATAGGGTATTTCAAAATGGATGATCGTGTCAAGGTAAATGTAAAGAATTATTCCTCTTTTTGAGGTTTGGTTTGATTTGTTTTACGGTATATCAATCTTAATGGGTTATTTAATGCCGTCAAGATTTTTATTGCTGGTAATATGTTTTTACAAAAAGTTTTTTTGTTAATATTTGTTCCATGTATTGCTGGTAATATTTTTTCAGAAACGTATTTCTAATAATAATGTATTGCTGGTAATAATTCTTTACAAAAAGTTTTTCTCGTATCGTATTAAAACCTATTTTTACACATTTTGACCCCAGTTTGCGGGTTAACTATTTGCTCATAGCTGGGACCCTAATTGGTGCTACCACCCCGTGCCAGCGATTAAGAGGTTGTTCCACGCTCCTCAAAACCTCCTGGTCAGAGGCCTTGCTGTCGGATGTAGTTCATCGTCGTACCCAGGACGCCTCTTTTTTTTAGCTGTACGGTTACCAATCAAGGAACCTAAAAGTAAAAGTTAAATTCATTGAAGGCAATGCTCCTGTAACATTTGCATTTGAGTTTTGCTCATATTGCCAAAATGTTTTAAATGACACCATATTAATGGAATGCCCCACAATCTCTCCAGATATTAATGCAATGGAAGACATCTCGATCATTTAAAAGAATATACATGAGAATGGAACACCATATTCAAATAAAGAAAATCACTGGGTAACAATAAAAAATGCTGCAAGTAATTCGGAAGCTAAATAAGTAGAAAAAATAAAATCAGTGACTGAACGATTGTGAAAATTGCAAACTCTAAACGGGACCTTATTAACTTCAAATGAACAAATATTATAATATAAAACGATATAATAATCTATTCATGTATATGGAATATAGTTACGGACATTTATATTTTTTATTTCAAATTTATAGAGATAAACATTAGGTACATAAAACTTCCAAAGATAAATAAAATATTGTAAAGATATTGAATGATGGGAACACAATATATGAAACTGCAAACCAATACCTAACCAATCGAAAAAAGAAATTCAAAAACATTAGCAAGATAAGAACAAAATACCGTTTTTGACAATATCGTAAATATGTATTAAAATTAACATTTTAAAGGCAATAGATTGACCATAGAATCTATGACCTTGAAATGCAATGAAAGCAGATGAATCAATCATAAACATTCAAGATGTGGAAATAGTAAATATTAAAACGGTTCATATACCTCGGTGCATGCATCAGTTATATCAAATTTAGCATAAGAGATAATGAAATTGAACATAGATGTGCTACAGGTAGTTCTGCCTAAATGTCACAAACTCCTATAAAACCCAAACATTAACCTGAAAACTCGATGCTTGGATGTTATGCATTGGGAAATCTTTAAACTGTCAGCTTTATACAACCGCTTTCTACGATCAAATGTTAAAAAAGATTTGAGTGAATGAAGTCTGTGTGTCTTGACGAAGATCAACCTTCTTCAAACATGGTAGACTGGCGCTAAAGAATCAAGAAGAACTGTATCAAATAACAGAAACCGCGTCACTTAGGTGACAGGTAGTTTTGCCCAACACCGCAAATGGCTACAAAACATTAAATTGAAAACTCTAGTCATGTTCTTAAATGGCCTAGTCAGATCGAGGAATTCATATGAATATCATTCATAGCACCAAACTCTTTCAGCTGTATACAGTCAATGGTTAAAAATGGCTTTGAACGAGGGAAGTCTGTAGGTCTCGTCGAAGGTCATACTTCTTCAAACTTTGTGGACTGAATCACAAAGAATTGTACCAGATAACATAAATCACATCACTTGAGAACTTTCAACAGCAACAGCAAAAATGGATAACACGTGTAACTTGATGAGAAAATAAAAGTTTAGGAAGGAAGTATTTCATCAATACTGGAAAGAAGTATAACAGCTACTGGACTCAGAAAATCTTTCTTCCTGAGAAAATTGTTTTAGGGGAAAGATTTTATAAATTTCAGCCAACAGTAGCACTGGTTGCTATCAACATTGGTTGCTATGAATCCCTGAAATTCGGACAGAAATATAAATGCATGTATTTTAATTACTTTAAACGTTTATTTTAAACCGAAATTTTATTACGTCTACCGGTCTGGTTATTTGAGACAAAGGCGCATTTTCTTTAATATGTTTTCTCGAACGTTCTGACCGGTAGACGAAATAAAATACTGTTTAAAATATACGGAGCGTCTACTTAAATATAGGTATCTACTAAAATAACGTTAAAAGTCATAAAAATATGTCGGTCGAAAAAATAAAATCCATTTATACTTTAGGACAGGGGTCGACAACCTATGGCACGCGTACCACACGTGGCACGTCAAGCAATTTCCAATGGCACGCAAATGGCATCACGAAATCCGAACCAATAAGTACTACAACACAAAGAAGATATTTAGCTGTTTCAATTTTAATATATACTAACATATACATACTATATATTACTATATAAAATATATTGTAGAACAGGTATATTGACCTTGATTTGTATAAAAAATACGTATGCTGTTGGCACACTGAATGATTTTAAAACCCTAATTCGGCACATAGCAAAAGGTTGCCGACCCCTGCTTTAGAAATATGTATGTATATGTGCGATAAAGTAAATTTTTGCATATTTCTAAGTGTATATGCGTTTTGCATGACATGAATGAATATTTGACTAATTCTTTATCAATATATATTTTCTTATTTATTCTTCTTCAATATATATTTTTTGCTTACGAGGTAGACATGAATATATCTATATGCGAAAAAACTATACATGGACATAAATTACATTCATAATTCCAAATACGTATAAAAAAAGAAAAGTGAAATAAATTTCCTAACGAGTGCACCTTTATAGGGAGAGTATGCAATAACAGCGCGCTTCGCTAAAGAATATACTGACGTCTAATGTGTGTGTTTGGCACTACATCAACAAATAAGTGAGCTGAATATAATGGAAAGTAACCTAATAAAAAAAAAACTTCTCGTCTCACATGTCAGCCTCAGCCACGTACAACCCAACCCTGTTTGCTGCGCAAAGCATTGTGGGAAGGTTCTCTGTTCTATTGCCTACTCTACCTGATTGTCTGCTACCTGTCACCTAGGAATCCTGGTTCCATAGAATCAATTGGAATTTTTTTTCTTTTTTCCGTGTAAAGATTTGCGTGTATATCGCCGTGATTATGAAGACAGTTGATTGTGTATGAATGTGTGAGTGAAATAGAAAGAGAGAAAGGGAAAGAGAGATATTTGCAGGTAGTTTGCTGACGTCATTACTGGTGTGAGAATATGCTTGCGTACGCCCAAAAATGATAGAAAGAAAAAAAAAAACAGTGAGAAAAAAGGATGAATGTACAGACAGAAATCATTTTAAAGATAAACGTAGTAAAAAAAAGAAGACTTTTTTCTGAGAAATACATAAAAAATAAATTAAATCGAGAATAAAAAAAAAGAAAGTTAAAAAGAATAATCTAAAAAATATTAACAAAAAATAAAACATTAGAAAAATATGAAAACGAATACAAAGATACAATAAAAGAAATAAATATCTTATAAACTTCCTTTTCATAATTTGCCGCCAAGTAGAATCAGATTAATTGAGTAAAGCTAGCTCTAATTCGTTTCGCACTTATTAAATTACATACATCAAAGTGTTTGAATCAGTGATTTACTTTTTCATATATATTCTTTATCGTTGCTTTTAGGACAACAGATGTTACCCTCTTGCTTTTGTAAACTCAACATCACTTACACCGGCACGTTACAACCACAAATTGCGCATCTTACAAGAATCTTTTAAGCACGATTACTAACCAGTTCCACGATGAAAATTAACCATATTCTTCCATATCATTTTCGGAAGATTTCTTCATCCTTCAGTTTTTTTTTTTACTGATCTCTTTTAACTCAGGCCGTTAATATGCACTTTGTATCTTTTTTTTTCCCTTTCCGCTGAACCACATTTATTCGTGGAATATAACTTATAGATAGCATGTTCAAAAGGCACGACAATAATACACTTGGATGAACGATTATAATTATACAGGATAGCAATGTCGTCAACAGAATGATACAACTTAAATTTTTAGGGTATATAATGAGGAAAGAGGGCTCAGAAAATTTGACATTCACTGGCACAATTAGCTTATTTATGAAACCTACAATTCTCGTTAGTATATTTCTAAGTCTACATCTGTATAACAAATGCTAATGTCTGTGTGTCCCACTTTTTTCAATTAAACGTTCACAACTCTCAAAAGCTCATCTTCTATATAATAAATGCCAATGTCAGTGTGTCATACTTTTTCAATTAAAGGGACACAACTCGCATAAGCTCATATCCTTTTTCTATATAATAAATGCCAATGTGAGTGTGTCACAATTTTTTTCAATTAAAAGTTCACAACTCTCATTAGCTCATCTCTTTCTATATAATAAATCCCAATGTCAGTGTGTCACACTTTTTCAATGAAAGGGACACAACTCTCAATAGCTCATCTTCTAAATAAAAATGTTACGGAGTCACTGTGTCACACTTTTTCAATTAAAGGGACATAACTCTCTAACTTTCTATAGCTAATGTTAAGGAAATTTTGGATACCTAATTTTTCATTACGGCGGTTGTTTTCGGCGATTTTTACGTGATTTGCTGCGACAATTTTTTTGTACGATAACAATTTTTATAACTTTGGATTTGAGAATAATTAAAAGTCATTGCAAAATCCAGCGAAAGTCAGCTATGAAAGAAAAAATAATTCTTAGGACCTGCGTACAACAAATTGTCTTTAAATTAACTGGCGGCAGATGAATTATCGTTGAAATTTAAAAAAAAAAAAAGTTAAATATTAATGCAATGCTTAAATGTCGTGATCAATTTTGAGTTCTTCTGTAGTTTACTGTTGCCTATCGCATACGGCAGTAGTGTGCCTCGCCAAAAGAAATCTTCACAACAGAGGACCAGATTGCAATCAAAAGATCCAAGGCTTCAAGGAGGAAAAGAAAATTCCGTGCAAATGAGAATCCGGATCAAACAGCAGCCAGGAAAGCTTCCAAAGCTGAGAAGATGCAAAGACTTATGGAATCTCAAACTCCTGAATAAGCCGAAGGCCCAATCATGAGACCTTCGTCGACCAACCAGGCTGCTTTTAAGCTAGTAAGTAACACATCGGATTAAAAATCAGTACTTACTTTGATAAACACAAACACACACGCACTCATGTATATTCAAATATTCAAGCATATTGAAAAAGGTATTTTAAATATATATATATGTGTGTGTGGATGTGTGTGTGTGTATATTATACTTTTACAATGTACATGAATTAATACTTGATCAGAGAAATTACACTTTCAAGTGGTAATATTAAAATATAAAATTTCGTTCCTTAATAGACATTCTTTCAACGAGGTCAAAATTCGTCAAAATTGTGCTATTAGATAAACAGTTGTGGAGGACGCCACACACCTAAAATAATATTTTTCTGTTAAATTTCTATCAAATATAGGAAACATTACATAACATTAATCAATATTATTGAATGATTGTTTTGGAATGTATTTATTTTCTATGTAAACATTACGTATTTATCCAATTACGTATAACCATCATATTGAATTAGGTTTTTCCCTCATCTGTTTAATAATGTCTCTCAGCTATTCCACGAGTGAGATTAACACGTCGTATATGAAGTATTTTCCATGAGATCTCGTAGTCTGAAAGTAGATCTATGTTATAATCATGCATCTACATATTTACGTCCGCATATTGAAACGACATTTTTTAAAGTCAGACGAAAAAAAAATTCACATTCTTGAAAATCGATTGATTATTCGATTAATTGCAACAGGAATACTTCAAGTAGGCAGTTTAACACCTGCGTGGCCACCCGTCCGTTTTGCCTGCACTCTTCAACAATATCAGGAGAATACTAGGATTCTTCTTTTCGAGCGTTCTCTTCTCATCACTCTTCACTTCTGGCTGGTAGCTGAAAAAGATTAAAGAATGCCTTCTGAGCGAACGAACAATCTTCCAGAACCTGCCAGCTAATCATTTTAATGGTCTTTGTTTTTGTATTTCTTCCCTTATGACTGATAAATTTGTGTGAAGTCTTGATATCTTCCTTTTTTTTTTTTACATTCTACGTATGTCAGTTTATTTTACTTTATCATTGAGACTAAGATTCACAGTGATGAAAGACCTTACTTTAGGGAGGCTGTAATATCTCACACCGTCAACACATTGAAGATATATACTTTGTCCTTTCTATATTAGACACCTGAAACAAAAGCATAGCACGTTTTCTTTTCAATTCCATTGCAACTCTTTCCATATACAATATATACTCAAACACATGCGCATACATAATTATATATATATATATATATATATATACATGAAGAAATATACTCTTAAGGTGTGGTATATTTAACATCAGAGCGTGTGTAAATATAAAAGTGAACATTGAAGTCAACACTTAGAGGTGACAGTATGCTAGACGCAATCGTCAATCGGTGGTCTCATATATATATATATATATATATATATATATATATATATAATAACGGTGTCTTGATATATATATATATATATATATATATATATATATATATATATCGGTGGCCTGATATATATATATATGTGTGTGTGTGTGTGTGTGTGTGTGCGTGTGTGTGTGTGTGTGTGTGTGTAGGACAGACTGGGTTCTATAGCCTTGGATGGCAACTGGTCTATAGAAGGAAAACCCTGAATTCAAAACCTGCGGAGCGTCACTGAGGATCTTGTGGCACGTAGTGCACCAGGTCTCTGTATTCGGCCCTCCAAAAAGTGTGGATGGTCCTGCACGAAACCTTCACCACTATAATCAAACCTCATGTGCTGTTGTCAGGCTGTCGGTTTCCTAGAAATTCTACGGGAGGGTCGATTATATATGAAGAAATATACTCTTATGGTGTGCTATATTCATGGGATAAAGTTCTCAATATCAGAAATAAAAGTGAACATTGACTTCAATGTTCAGTCGGTGACCTGACTATTGCGCCTAGCATGAAACAGACTGTCGCCTCTAAATGTTGACTTCAATTTTCACTTTTATATATATATATATATATATATATATATATATATATATATATATATATATATATTATGAAATGGACTACGTACGACAATTTTTTAATATATTTTCTATTTAGCCGTTAATTTTATAGATACAAATATTTAAGTAAATGCTCTGATTATAATAAACGGTATTAACAACATTTACCGGCCTGAATCTCCGAGAAATATCGTAGAAAATAAGTGTTCTTCGACAGGAATCGAGCCTGTATTCTACATGGAACCGTCAATTGCCCCGATGTACCATACCATTTAGCTACAGGGGAAGCGTCTGGCTTGCAAATTTCGGTTGTTTATGGCTGTACGCGTTTACGCAACGTGTATAGCGTTACTAACGAAACTTTTATCATTCTCTTTTACTTTTTTTATTTTATTTAACTGAAAAATGGGATAAAGACATAGAGGAAAGAAGTTAGTCTACTGTAATTTGGTCTCTAAAAAAAAGGAACTCGCAGGCTACACATGATAACATCATTTTTTTTA
This sequence comes from Acanthosepion pharaonis, assembly GCA_903632075.3. Taxonomy (NCBI): domain Eukaryota; kingdom Metazoa; phylum Mollusca; class Cephalopoda; order Sepiida; family Sepiidae; genus Acanthosepion; species Acanthosepion pharaonis. The sequence continues at coordinate 1,902,322 of CAHIKZ030003683.1, forward strand.
TAAGTAGAAATTTGGGCGTCTCACGATATGAGATATCGCTCGTTACACGGGTATATACGGTATAATATTTTTAGTAAGAATGTCAGTTTATAGATGTAGAAAATTACGACTTGCAGAAGCCAAAGAAGCCGAATCTTGATTCAAAATTCGATTCACTGATATTCTAAAGAGAAACTGATATCAGACTGTGACCTGCTCTGATTTCGTTGTCATTTGAAGTGTTTCTTACTGAAGAAAAGAACATTTTAGAGATACGACTTGGCATAAAATCGACCTTGGATATCGCTTTTGAGTAGTCAGTTTCATCGCTTCTTGTTGTGTAACCTAAAAAGCAATAGCTCAAAAAAAAAAAAAATAGCATATAGAAGCGCAAATAAGGAACCGATTAATCACACTGAGCTTTTCAATGGAACGTTTTTAAAGAATCTCTTTAAAGTTGAGTACACATGATGTGTAGGCATTTGGAAGGAATAAAACTACAAGTGTGCAGACAAGTGAAAGAAGCAAAGGTAGGGTAAGCGGTGTCTCTCTTAAGAGGGAGAAACACAAATGTGATTATTGCTTCAAATAATTTGTTTTGCATTGGCTTTTTTTGTTTTGCTCCATATCAACATTTCATGGGTTATTTAATACTGAATTATTTCTTATAATAGTTAGGTAAACTTAAGTTTCGTTAGCACGGGACTCAATATATATATATATATATATATATATATATATATATATATACAGAGAGAGAGAGAGAGAGAGAGAGATTCAACACCATCACTTGATAAGACACCAGAAGTGTTGAAACAAAATGGCTATTTTTGTAGTGATTTTATAACATATTTATGTTATAATTTTCGAATAAATAATTATATATATATATATATATATATATATATATATACAGGTTTTATGAGAACGAATAGAGTACAATCTAACGTTCGTAATATTTAATTTAAAAGACGGCCCAATACAAAGTACAGCGATATTCTTTATTTTAGGATATTATATCGAAAACATGTCAAAATCACTACACAAATGCGGTCGTGTTTCGATGCGCATACAACGCATCTCATCAGGTGACCCTGATATATATATATATATATATATATATATATATATATATATATATATATATATATATATATTTTATTTTCGGATATTACATCGAAAACATGTCAAAATCGCTACACAGTTGCAGTCGTGTTTCGATGCGCATACAATTGAGGATGAGGATACTTGTAAACACAAAGAAGGAAATGCTGAAGTGGATGATGTTAATTAAGATTAGGGTTATTAGATTTAGGTAAAAGAATCAAGATGTGAAAATTCACTCTCCTTCATCTTATTCTTCTTAATCTTATTCTGTTTTCTTCTTCTTCTTCTTCTTATTATTATTATTATTATTATTATTATTATTATTATTATTATTCTTCTACTTCTTATTTTTCTTATTACTATTCTTTTTTTTCTTTTTCTTCTCCTTTTTCTTCTTTATATGTCGTGCAACTTCAGAAGATGAACGATTACGAATTTCCACAAATTCATCTTCTTTGTAGGTCTTAGTAATTTGGGGGTTTTCACAGTCCCTCCCACACTTTCTTCAGTCATCTACTTACCCAAGCCAGTTGGGAAATTATTTGCTATTTACCTCTGTCGTTCTTCATTATGTCCTTTGAGTGTCATTTTCTCCCAGTCTTTTTTCTCGTTATGTATCTTATCTCGTTATGATTCGAGTTATGAGCGTCCTTTTCGTTTACATTTTCATTTTAAATATTATAATGAGAGAGTGGGTGTACAAACGTGTTTACGTTGATAATAATAATGACAAGGATCGTGGTGAGTGGAAATTAATGTTTATGACGGGAAAAAACTGTTTGCAAACTAGTATGTAATTCCATACTTAAAAACATGTTTTACCACTATTTTACATCTAGAAGAGAACAATAAACCTCTGTGGGCTTTGTTTCTTGCTTTACCGATTGAGCCATGTCACATAAAAACTGATATACGTGTGTGTAAAAACATTGTGTCAATTAAATAAGCAACCTCGGTTTAATTGTATATCATCGAAACTACGATTATATATAAGAATGTCTACGTGTGTTCACTTTAAACGTGTTTTTCTTTTTTACTCTCGTGTGAAAACGTTTTCCTCTCTATTGAATACATTGCATGCAGACTTAAGCAAACACAGCCACCTGTGTGTGTTCTTATAAATCTGTACAGTATGCATTTCCCTCCTTCTTCATGGGCTTGTCATGAAGGTTTTTCGATACAAAGGCTAGGTTTTCGTCTATTGATCGTCCTGTCTTGGAGGACTTTCAAATAATCTAATTTAATGCCTTCAAGATAGGTCTAACACTAGCTCAAGACGAGTAGGGAGAGAAAAAATTTACAGAAATGCAATAAAGAACAAAATGAATTAGGGTAGAACAAGATAAAAACAAAAGAAGAAAGTATGAAGAAAAAGTAAATGTAGGTTTTTGTAGAACGAAACCAAAACTACAATTATATATAAAAAAAAGAAGACTATTCTTTAATTCCGTTTCACGTTTCGTCTTTGTTTACGCCATTGATCTTAGAGAAACTTGGTGTTCCGGGCATCCCTAAAAATGGTGATAAGAGTTGGTTACTTTTTGCTTGTCTATTTTGTTCTAAGCAATGAGATTGAAATTAATCCACTATACTCGACTCTTTCAAGACATTGCATGCGTGGAATTCAACCAAGAATTAATTTAATCTGAGCCTGAGACAATTCTATCTTTGCTCTCCTGTTAGGTTTAAAATAACGATCTGAACAGATAGTAACGTTTTTCCTAGAAGCTACGAAACTTATTAAATCCAAATTTCTGTCATGATTTGATTTCTTTGCTGAATAGTTCCCCCCGCTTAACAAAGTCAGTATTTTGATGTTTTGTCTTTAGAAAATAATACTTTGGGGAACTGGGGGTGAAGCTAAAAGTTTTCAACACCGCATCGTATTAATGTGTCTCCATTTTCAATTATGGCACGTTATTTACAACATTTTACTTTCTCTCTAAATCACTACCGTATTGTTTTGCAACATCCTCTGAGATATACCCCTGCATTTTTTTCAAATTCTCTAGTTGTTATCAATATCGCAATCTCTAGAGTTTTAATTTCATTCCACCCAAGAATTATGCTGGAACATAGAATACTGCAAAACATAATATACAACGAAAACCTGTATCATCAGCTTTCGCTGTCACAGCTACAGGGAAGTATACGGCTAGCACAATAAGTATAACGCTAAAAAACCTACATTCTCTATTTTGTATTGTTATTGAGTCGTTATATATTATCGTAATAATATTATTAGCAAAAATTATATTATATTTCATGTTCAGTTTTAGATTTATTATTGTCAGTTATAATTATTCATTTATGTACGTCATTGACATGGCATCTCGGCTTCACTCACTTTCCTACCAATGTAATTCAACTTCCTTCTGCCTTTTCTATAAATATTTTCATAGTAATTGTTCTGATGAACTTCCCTCATTGGGATTTCATTTTTAAATGTTGTTATTTTTATCCCTACCTCACAGACAAATAGTACATATGAGAACAAATTGTACATATAATACTACATAGAGACCTTGAGGTATTATGGTGAGTGTAGTTATAACGGTAAGAATGTGTTTTGGCGTAATGTGGTATGTTTGGGTCAGTAATTGTGGCTATCTGAGTTTAAGATAAGATAGATTAAAGAACAGCCTTCCCCTATCAGCACTTTTGGCTTTGTGCCACATTTTTGTATTAATCAAAATAAATATTACTTTCTTTTATGGTACCTAGACTTTTTTTTAGTGCAGTACTAGATTGGAGGCAAAATCTCACCATTTTACAGTTAAAATGGCTTGATGTAACCGTAAGTTCTATGCGAACAGTTTCTTCTGTCGTATTTCTCACTTGTGAAACTCTCTTCCGGCCGTTTGATTCTTAGTCATTTTTAATCGTCAAAAATGTAAGTAAAAAATCAATCGCTCTCTTATGTCTTCTTAATTCTTGTTCTTTTATTGTTTTCTTTCCTTAATAATAGTTTTTCCTCATAGTCTCCAACACTCGGTAACCCCTTGCTTCTTAGTAACGCTACTGCTTTGCTTTGAGTAATATGATTTTAAAAAATAGTATTTTCTTTAATATTAATTTTAGTTGATTTTATCTCAACATACGCTGGCCGTCAGTCTGCAGTGAAAAAGCAACACGAACATTATTTATAAAGTTTAATACAATTTCTGGTATTCTCGACTCATTGATAGTCACATGACACAATACAAAGCGGAAATAGTTTACTGTGACTTCATGAAAGGCAACCCTGCATATAAATTTACAAGGAGTAGCATGCCGAGGTTAATCTTTAGGAGAGCTTAGCTTGCCACATAAATAGATTCGAATCTGGATTTTATATTTAAAATCCAGCTCATTTTTCGTTCGTCTGTTCGTTAACCGGAAGCCATATTCACGTTATGAAGGCTGGAAACTCTAGCTGCCAAAAGGGCATAAATTCAATAGAGAACGATAAATCGATGACGGCCCCAAACAGAAGTTTGGACAATAGTTCGCTCTCATGGCATTTCGTATGCTGAACCTATTTTTTATTTGTTTAAAAACGTATTTTCGACCCACCTATTCAATTGTTCATGGAAAATCAATAGTAATAAATGCGTTCATATTTAGTGAATAGTGTAATATTCTAGTAAACTACTCGAAAAGACAATGTGAATTCATGAATTAGAAATAATTTTTAATGCAACAAAAAACATAAATTAGTGTATATGAAATGATAATAAATAACTACACATAATCGTTCAATTAAGAATATGAGTCAGCATTCAATAATTACCGTCTTGCCGGAAAACTAATTAATTTAGCGGATTCTCTCTCTTAATGGTAAATTGCAGTGGCCCTTGATCGTTACAACTGCACGTATCTCGAATATGTTCATGTTAGATACATGAAAGAAATGTAAGTTAATCAATGTTTAAAGACATTCTGATAATTGCTATTTTTTTGTGTCTGAGATCAATGTCAAGTCTGTTGGAAAATTGAAATTCATTGTATCTTTTCGAAACTAAGAGGATAACGAATCACAATAAATCGTGACTGGTTGGATGAGGCGAAGCAAAACCAGAGATTAGACAAGGCAAAGAAATAAACAGATGCCAAATAAAATACGAATTGTAGACGGAAAATATAGAAACCATTCTTTGTTCTTTTGATTGTTCTCTTGGTCGTTTCCTTTCGCCTTTTATTTTCTTTCTTTAACTTAATCTTTTTCTTTCTTTTTGCCTTTTATTTACTTATCTTGTTTTGAAGTTTATCTGATTAGATGAAGGATATGCAATGAAGAGTGAGTGGGAAAAGAAACTGAAACAAATGCTCAAGCAATATTAAAATTAAAAAAAAAATGCACCTAGAATTTCAGTTCGAAGGCGGGGCTCAAGTGAAAACGATCTCCGATCCAATATTAAATGCAACAAAAAATATGCTTTGTGGCATGTCTGGGAATTTCACAAATCGATATAAGGAGAGGCTGTCCTGCCAGAAATCAACCAAGTACAGGTTCAGCTAAAGCAAATGAGATTTTTTTGTGCATTGAACAGGATGTTTTATATATATATATATATATATATATATATATATATATATATATATATAGTCAAGACTTTGAAAATAAGAATAAGCATAAGTAACATATATATATATATATATATATATATATATATATATATATATATATATATATATATATATATATATTAGATTTCAACCACCTGATGAACATTCATGTATTTAGAAGCCTTGACAAACCAATGACACTTTCACTTTTGTATATAAACATGTGGAAAAAGACAAATCGGCATTGCATTGAAAAGTTCAAGGGACGAAACGCTTAGGCTAAGAAAAGTTTTTCCTCTTGTCTTTTTCTTCATTTCGTTCCTTTACTGATACACTCTATCTGAAAATTATGAACCCAATTAATCCTAAATTACCTCATTTGGGTATAGCCTAGTTCAACCAGTGCAACCTTGCGTGAGTCTTCTTCAACCCTACACTGAATTTGTCTCGGAATCAGGGATTTTGAAGTTAATTTATATAGTAGCCGAAGAAAAATTACCGAACCTACCCAGAATTACGCCTCTGCTAGATAAAAAGCCGGGCAGGTTGCTTATACATACATATATATATATATATATATATATATATATATATATATATATATATATATAAGGTATATATATATATATATATATATATATATATATATATATATATATATATATATATATATATATAAAACTTACTTTCCCTGACGATCCGTTTAGGTGAAACCTAGGTAGGTTTGTCTGGCTCACTAGGTGTATCTATATATATATATATATATATATATATATATATACTTTATCCGATAAATATAGCACACCTTAAAACTATAATTCTTCATATATATATATATATATATATATATATATATATATATATATATATATATATATATATATATATATATATATATATATGTATGAAGAAATATAGTTTTAAGTTGTGCTATATTTATGGATAAAGTGCTCAATATCAGAAAGAGAGCGTATGTAAATATAAATATAAAGGTGAACATTGAAGTCAACACTCAGAGGCGACAGGCTGTTTCATGCTAGATCGTCAGGTCGCGACTGTTCTACCAAATGCAAATTTCAAATCAGAGATACCAAAATTAAACACGTTCAAAAATCTAAACATCTAGGTTGTGTTTTAACAGAGGACGGAAAGTGCGACACCGTCATACGAAGGTGCACTGGGATAGCCAAAGATGCCTTCCACAAGCTAAGCAGAGTATTAAAAAACAGAAAAACTTCATTAAAAACAAAGAAAAGTGTACTGAAATGTTACGTGATATATGTCCTCCTATATGGCAGTAAATGCTGGTAAATCTTCTCAAAGCTGAAGATAAGACGAGAAACAACAAATCTAGCCTATTGAAATGTTCCGTGCTTTTTATATATATTGTGAATTTCGAAAACACTTTAAGATTTTCTGCTTCTAAAACAGTTGTCGGTTTGTGTTCATACAATTTACCTGCGTGGCGTAAGTTATAATCTTGGCATGTCTTCAGATGTATGTACTACTCTACGCTATTATGGCTATATTTAATTTATCATTATTATTATCATTATTATTATTATTATTATTAGTTATTATTAGTGTTGTTATTGTTGTTGTAATTATTGACCGGCACTAGAGCGCTCTTCTCGGTACTCTAAGGATTTTCAACAGTGCTCTCATCTGGATTGATCTAACAATTTCGTTAATTTTCATTCCCTCCTGTCCCTCTCTCCGAACTCTTCTGGATCGTTCCCAGTGCTCTGTTAATGACTGGCGCTATTGTCATTGTCACGTTCAACAATTTCTTCGGTTCTCTGACAAGGTCCAGATTTTTGCACTTCTTGTTTTATGACCTCAGTAGTAACTGATGACATGCACTGGAATTTAATTGCTACCCACTTCACCAATCTTATTAATATTCCCAGCATTTTAAAACAGTGCTGTCTTCATGATGTTATCTATACGTCCTCGGATTTTCTATTCTTCCATCTTTCTTACAAGGTGTTTTCAAGATCCTTCTAAGTATTCCAACCACGATAGGCAATATTATCAACATCATGTTCAATATAGATTTCTTTTTAGTCCTATGTGAAATCGATCTATTTAGCTTAAAATTTTTCCCCAATTTAATTCTCTAAGCTTAGGAAAAAAAATGAAATCTACAGTCTAACAATCTGTCTTCTTGTTTACGATAACTAGCTCTGGTCTTATGTCTTCGACTAGGTAATTCGATTGAATTTCAAACTCTGTGAGAGTTTTATTTTTATTTTAAATACACATATTCTTATTTTATTTCATGAAGTTACATTTTTAATGCAAGTATTTATTGGGTTTTGTTGCCGCGAGAATAAGTTTCTTCAAATTTTCATCACCGTATCAATCTTTCGTATATCTGTACTGTAGTGTTTTGAATGCGTTCAACCGTTTCTTCTTCTTCTTCTTCTTCTTCTTCTTCTTCTTCTTCTTCTTCTCATCCCCCTCCTCCTTCTTCTTCTTTTTCTTCTTTTCATCCTCCTCCTTCTTCTATTTCTTATTATTATTATTATTTTTCTTCTTCTTCTTCTTCTTCTTCTTCTTCTTCAGGACGTTGGCGATCATGGTTCTCCACAATTTCCTGTCTTTTCTAAGTCTTAATAATTTTTTTGTTATCTCTCCTAAACACTCCATTTACTCAAGCTCGCTAGGTAGGTTATACATTGTTTTCTTTTGCCACTCTTGACTTCAATCTTTCCTGTGAGTGTCAAATTTTTTAAGCTTTCTTTCTCCATTATATGCACTATGAATTTTAACTGTCTTTTCTTGTTGTTTGCTTTGAGTTTTTTTTTGTTCCCATTTTCTCCAAAACTTCTTCGTCCGATTTGTATTTAATCAGTCCTATGAGTATCATATTTTACAAGTACTCTGTACTCCTTAGGTTTATCCTCCTGATACTAATTTCTGTTCTTTCCTGCCAAAATATATTATTTCATAACCTGACCCAATGATATTAATGAAAGCAACTCACTAATGCTTATACAGGGTGTTGCAGCAAAACCCGACACTTGACAAAAGGAAAACGAAATAGGCAATAAAAACAAAAGTTGTATATGCAGAGACCCGACAGTTTATTTACCAACAGTCACAGTTACACACTACATTATTTTTCAATGTAACCGTCGGCGGCGGCGACGACCAATGAGTCACACTCTTTGGCGACCATCTCCATAGCGGCGAACGTCTCCACGATGGCAGCCTTCAGAGAGTCGACCGTAATGTGAGCGTTCTTGTTGGTCTTGGCCTCGATCATGCCCCAGAAGAAATAAAGGGTGTTGCAATCGGGTGGGAGGGGCAGCCAAAAGTCCGGCGACCAGCGGTGAGGAACATTGTTGAGCAGCCACGCCCGGGTCGTCTTGGCTTTGTGTGCAGGAGCGGAGTCCTGCTGGAAGATGTATGGGCGGCCGGCGGCGATCTCGTCCATTCAGGGCTTCACCACGCACCTCCTGGTAGATCTCAGCGGTAACTCTCAGGCCCTTTTGAAAGAAGAACATAGGCATGACGTCCCCTCGCTGGAGATGACGCCAAGGACCATGACGGAGAAGGGAAACTTCGTATGCTTCACGACGGGAACCTCCTCGATGTATTTGCAGATCCACCTGTCGTTCTGCCTGTTGCTCGTCTGGTCCTGGATAGAATACTTTACATCAGAGAAGAACATCAGCATCCCGGCAGGACCGTGCTTGAGGTCGTTCAGCAAAGCCGCCGCTTTGACTTACCTCGATTGCTTGGAGGCATTCGTGATGAGCATGCGGTGAGACTTGCGGTAGAAGGAGTAACCAATGTCCTTCTTGATCGTTCGGCAGATCGTCGACTTGTGACAGCCCATGTCAGCAGCGATCTTGGCGTAGCTTTTGCTTCCATCATTGTCGACTGTCGCCTTGACGGTGGCGTGGCACACGTCGGTCCTAATGGCCGAACAATGTTACAGGGCTTTTCGTTTGGTAGTAAACTCGTCCTTGTTCTCATACGCCTTCCACTTCCTCCAAATGCCCATGATCATGGTCCTCTTGAACCCAAACCAGGCCATCACTTCCGCAGGCTTCTTCCCGACGCGAAAAGATCTACTACCACTGCTTTGCGCTCATATTCCATACTGGAAAATGTTAGAGAGAAAAACGTTAGTTAGTTGTCAAACTGTCGGGTCTCTGCATATACAACTTTTGTTTTTATTGCCAATTTCGTTTTCTTTTTGTCAAGTGTCGGATTTTGCTGCAACACCCTGTATGCACTTATCCGCCGTCAGAAATAAAATTTGTGGCGTATTTTATAGCTTTTCAACCAGGTCTCAGATGGTTTTGATATTTACTCATCATGGTAATAAATTATAGATTTTTCTAAAAAGAAAAGTCTTACTTCAGCAAATGAAATGGAAGTCACTTTTATCCTGAAGGTAATTATTGTAGTTTAGTACTGTGTTAAATCTTTAAATAAGCATAAAGCAAAGAGTTCCAGAAATTTATTTTGTATAAAGACAAACAAAACAGTGTGTATGTGTGTGACTAAACCTGATCATCTGTATGCTAAATGCACAAAAATAGTATAAGACTTTTTAAGAAAAAGACAGCACAGTGCAAGTTGTGTAATGGTTGGAGTAAAAAAATAACTTTTCAGTGTAAGCTGAGACGGAATTTAAATTTGGCACAAGCTACAATCAAAAGAATGAAAGTGGACAGAAGCAGTCAGAGAAAAGAAAAACATATTTCTGCTGGACATATTCTCTATTGATTTTAATTACTCTTTCTTGTATATATCTTCGCCTACCTATTGTTATGTTTTTTATTTTGCAAACACTTATATTATTTACAATACTTGTAGGTGAAGAAAGCTTTGTGTGCATAACTGAGGGTTTTTTTTTAAGTGAACACGTAGTACTGTTATTTAATCAATTTCATTAAGTTTGGTAGAAGGTTACATTGGTTTGAGTTTTTTTGTTATTTTTCAGAAGTACCGCTTTGTGCACAACAGTATTATGGAGTACCTGTCTATATTTTTGAGATGAGGCATTATGTACACTATTTACATTATTCAGACTTTTGTCCTCATCTTTGTCGCCATGTTTATTATAACGTTTCGGCCGTTCTACGCTCCGGTCTTCATCAGGTGGTTGGAATGCCGAACTGAACCTTTTATTTCGCTCACTGTGGTAAACTGTTCTAGTTTCACGTGCCATGTCTAATGAATATCAGTTATCTCCTTTTAATTCCCCTCTGAATGTTTTCCACTGCCTTAACCAGGTATTGAACACTTTGGATCCACTGTGTCATGTGTCCTCGGGGACCCAAGAACACATGGCATAGTGGATAAAGGCGTTAGATAGATCCTGTGACAGGACCCAAAGTGTGTCAGTTCAATACCTGGTTAAGGTATTAAGAATTGTCTCAGAAACTATTTAAGGCTTACTTTCTACAGTTTTGTCTATATGGTCCAGTGCACCATTTGAGAAAATATATTCCTTTCCTTGACAATCAGATCTGACATTCTAGATTGAATGGTGTCATCAATCCGAATTCGAAAATTTTTATTCATTGTTTTCAGGGCAAAATCTTGGTCGACCTGATAGGTTTGCATAGTTTCTAATGAATTCCCATTCTTATCCTGTATGTATCTGTTTTTATAATACATCTTGGGCCAGTTAACTACATTTACATATCATCGATCCCTCCAAGGATACGATATTTGATGCTTTCTTGAGTTTTGTCAGTCTTCATATTAATTCTTGGTTGCACTGATAAGTGACTTTTGTTTCACTTTTTACATCCCCTCCGCGTAACCCCTCGCCAGGTTTTTCCTCTTCAAAAGTCGTTATTTCTTTACACCCCAGTGGTATCTCGTGGCTATCGTTGCGGATCAATTAACAGCCAGTTTCGTCAGAATACCTGTATGCTTAAGAAGGCAATAAAATAGCTATTATATTGTTATATGTAATGATTACAATGATAGTTCATTATTATTATTATTATTATTATTATTATTATTGGAATATTTCGCGTACAATTATCCTTTAATGATATCGTTGTCATCCACAAGACCATTGTTGCATTTAGTCGAATCGACATGATAGCAATAACGACAGTCAGTAAAAGTCATTGCTGATGTATTTTAAGTACCACTCTCAGCGTCACATATTACGAGTCGATTTTATTGTCTGTGCCACTAATTAGCTGTAAGTGCTCTGTTCTATTTACCCTCGCCTCCACGGTAATTTTGCGTAGATTACGAGGAATGAAGACGAGCATGAAAATTCTTTTCCATTCAATGAGAAGTTATTGGATGTAAAAGTAACACATGCAATTTGTGTGTTTTTCTGTGGAACTAATATGCATCATCGACGAGAGGAAACATATCTGGAGCCATTTAAACAATTCTCTAAATGGAATTGTATGAAATGTTTGCCAGTATCTAAAGAAATATAAATTTGTTTTATGCTTGTATATTCTGCTCGTGGATTGAATGAGATATTTAAGAACTTGTAAAATCGGAGGATTCTTATTTGAATTCAAAGAAAGATTAACTGAGACATTTTGACTGTTTGCTTCCAGAGCTGACGTTATTGGTGACATTTACCAGTGATAGTTGAATCTATATCTAAAATATATGCTATCAGTTTGTGCTGAAGTCTGACACTTTTCGTTACTTCTTAACATATATATAATTATCATTACATTCTTTAATGCGTCTAAAAAGGATTTAGATACACACTAAAATTGAATAAAGGGTTCAGTCTGAAATTGCTTGATGGTTACCTGCCTGAAGAAACACCTGAAGAGACCTGCAGGCTCAAAGACGAGAACATTATAAAATAACAACAAAGTTGAGGACAGTACTACGAATGTAAATAATGTAAACAATGATAAATCCTTATCCCAGGAATTTAGACAGAAATTAAAGCAATTTTGGGGGTGGGGAAAAGACGATATTATTTACAGAATTGTTCCCTTACGATTATGTCTTCTTTACGTGTTATGGAGTGGTTTCACAGTGGAGGCTTGTATTTGTACGGTCGGTCCTAAAATAGGTTCGACGTACAAAATATTAGGAACTTGATATAATAGGTAATGACGCAGAGAAATCTAGTTGTGATCGCTGGTACTTTAGTATCCGACTAACGGTCGTCCGGCATCGACTAGTATTTAGTCACCCCCACGAGGGTATCATGTGGCACAAGGCCGGTTTGACGTAGGATCTCCGAGCCCGTGGGCTCGGCAAAAATATGCCCTTTGAACCCGTATAAACGGGTTCAGGGTCGGTTTACCTCCCCGAAAGAAACTCCTCCCTTCGGCCTAGCCTCGTTCGGGTTCCTCCCTGCCCGAAGGCAGAGAGTTCAAGCGATCAGCCAGTCGTCCGACATCGACTGACTCACGCACTCACTGAGCGACTCCTACTACTCCTACTTATTATAGGTGGGAGAGTCTATTAACAATGGAATAGGTGGGTTCTATATAACATTACGGAAGATTACATCTGTGCCTTCCGTGTGCGTTAAATGTATTAACCATTGTTTGTATTTAAAAAAACAAACAAACATCAGATATCAAAATGGCATGTCAGATTTATTATGTCACAAGATCTATTCTCTATCTAAAGAAAATGTCTGGTTTTAATTATTATTATGATTTGTCTATTTACACTGCATATTGGAGGTGATTAGCTGGTTTCGCATTTATTGGATATCAAGTTACATTCTGCAGACTTGGGTATTCAGTTATTTTGCAGATTGTGACTGTCTTCAGCTACAGATAAAAAGTTTTGTTGGTCATTTGGTTATAAAATATATTGTAGTTATTTTTACTATACGATATATTGCTGGTCTTTTTACTATGAAAATATTTTTTTATACTTACATAGTGTTTTGTCTTAGTTTGAGGAGGTTTACTATTTGCCCCTAGATTGGACCCTAGCAGATATTACTACCCCGGATCAGGGTGGACCTGGGAACAACTGCAATTAAGAAGTAGTTCCACGCTCCTTCAGCAACATAAAAACTCACCGGTAAATTTGTGAAGTGTTTTCCCACGAAGTAAAAGTTCTATAGAAAAAAAAAAAACTTGTCTTTGTGGAAATTCCTCCGAACAACTGAAATAGGGGGATAATGAGGGTGATTCTAATCCGTGGATGCAGCATGAACGTCCGAGCTGAAAGGTATTGATGTGGTGAAACTAAAGAGTAGAGCTCATCTGAACAGTTTGTAATGGAAATAACGATAGAGTAGCTATAGACTTGTGGCATCTGTAAGAGGCTACAGAATGGCGAATGTTATTCCTCATAAAACCACGCAAATGATTATGCGATCTATCAAAACTGGAAAGTAATGATTGTGCAACTCCAGCTCTGCTATGGCAGCAATAATTGATTTTCGCTATTTTTTTTTTAATTCTTGTTAAGATAATGCATGACAGAAGTTAAGTAATTTCTTCTCGAAGGATAAAATGAACAGACCACTTTATTAAAATGCAAATGTTTAAACCAAATGATTCATAGCAAAAATCATTAAAGTTATAGTAAAAATATATTTAATTTTCCCGAATAAACATAAACAACTGTCTCTTTAATAAAATCTAAACTGATTTTAAAATAAGAGCACAATATTTTAATCATTTCACCCCAAGCAAGGCGGGAATACCACTAGTACGCGAGTGGGGGAGTATCGTGAGAGAAAAGACTGAGTATAGGGAGGATTGAAGAAAGAACAAAGATGAACGGGATTCAAAAAGATGGAAGGTGATTAGCGTTGCATTTAAAGTTTTGAAGATTGTAGTTACCAGGGAAGCAATTAAATGAAAATGCTTTCCACAGGCTGGAAGTGCGAAAAAAGAATCTGCTGGCATAGAAATAACGGTTGCGTTTAGCTATTTCAACAGTAAACTGATGGAACCTAAATGCCAATCTAGTAGCACACTTAAATTTGTGTAGTCGGGGTACCAGGGAAAATACTCGTCAGAGCAGTTGCCATGAAAATATTTATAGAAAAGACAGAGAGAAACTACGTATCTCTGTCTTTTATTTGAGAAACATCATAAAGTGAGAAAGCTATTGATGCTTTAATATTCAAAATGCAAGCTTAAGAAATCTTTGCAAGGAAAGAGTTATCGTTCGTTGTCTACGAAAAGCTATTATGATCAAACGAACGGATTAGGTAAAAAATAAAAAAAAACTATGATATTAAACCAGACCACCGGCCACGGGTGTATTATTTCAGTTATTTATTTACATTTCTAGAGATTAAATGATTTGTTTATTTAACGACATATCAACTCCTTATGGGCCATTTAATGCCGAAATTTAATTTTTAGGGGGAACTTTGAAGTCATACAAATATGATACATGATATTCTGCTTTCAAAATTATATACATGGTAGATAATTTTTTGCGCATATATGTTTCTGTAGATATAATTATTAGAGGCGTTGATATATGTTTTATGTTGTCGTTTTATTGAAGTTATATTTTGGAATACAGTTTGATTTCTTTAAGAACTTTTAATATATTATGCGGTTTAATGTCATGAAATAGTTCTTTCATGTTGGTTGGATGATTTAATTTCCCGGCAATACAAACTCTATGGGTTATTTAATGTCGAATTCTAAATATTTTGAACAATTTTATAGCTTCACCTAAAAATACTTTGAACGCAATTGCCTGCCTTCAACTACAGATAAAATGTTTTGTTGTGTGGCACCATTTACCAGGGCAAAAAGAAAAGAAAGGAAAGAAAGGAAAAGAGAGGCGAGACTTAAGCGTAGATGATAAAAGAAACCACCCACAACCAGGGGCCTTGACAATGTTATTTTGATAAGTAGCAAATGGCGAAAAGGTGTCATTACTATTGCAGAAAAATTCTAAGTGGATAAGGGAATCGACTATGTTCTGGCGACGAACTTGTGTTATCGGGGATAGATAACAGCCGCTTAATGCGGGCAAACATCTAATTAGCAAACCACAGACCGACTAGCTAAGAAAACTCCAACTGATAATGTTATTTTGATAATTGACAAAAAACAGGTGAAATACAGGGCTTTGGATAGATAAGAAAAATTAACTGTGTCGTCTGCTAAGCTGCACACGAAGCCAACCTTGAGTAACGGCTGACCGTTTTTTGACAAGACATCTATAGGTGTTAGAGTTCGGTTGTGATAACAAAACTATGTTATCAGAAATTGGCACCAGGAATGACTAGAACAATGGAACTGTTTTTTCGAGACGACGGTCGATTGTGTTTTGCTGGACGACCACCCATACTGATGATTAGCGAAAATCTGACTGACGAAGTCCAGATGAGAATAGAGGTTATGACACTACTGGTCGCATTATTCTGTTGGCGGCCAGAGAAGATGAGAGCTGCGATTAAGGAAAGAAAAGGAAAAGAAAAAGATTTTTTTTTTGAGCAAGATATATTTTTTTTCTTCCTGAAACAAAGCCAGCTGGATCGCACACGCCCGGCTGGACATCATTGGCCGGATGTGATCACGTGAGGCAAGGAGGGAAGCTGCCGCCGCCGCCTATTTAGAGGATTGGTATGAGAAGTTGCTACGAAGAAGTCGGGAGGACTGTTTACGCCCCTCTGAAGTATGGTGAGAAGGTGGGAGTAAGAGAAGACTTCCAAAAATGGAAAGTAGTGGAAAATTCCTAACCAAAATTAAAAGAAGTGGATATGTATTTAGAATTATCGAGGAACCTCCAACGCCGACAAACCCACCCCGGTTTTGGTCGGCGTCCATATAAGCAAAGTCGCAGCGAGCAGAAATCAGTACAGCTCAGTGGAGTAGATTCCCGAAGAGTTCAGAGTGCTCAGTTGAAGCAGGCCTCGCAGCTGACTAAGATTCGCGCAACTTCCGAACTCATCTTCAATCCAAGAACAATTTATTTTGAAGAGCGACTTAGATCCATACCACCAAAATAAGTTTTTCGACTTTCGCCTGAAGACACACCAAGAACGAATTTCTTAAAGAACAGATAACTTAAAGTGTTAAAACTCGCCTAACAAAAAACAACGTGTCACAATCCATATAACGGGTCGGGAGATAGACGCAGTCCTATGTATCCAGCAACTAGACATAAAGTATTGTTATCCTTTTTTTTCTTTGATACCTTGAACTTTTGAGTTATCATTTTATTTTCTTTTATGCATATTTGTGTGATATTACCCTCGTTTGAACTCACTTTGCATTACGGCCCTAACGACTGATTGATTTCACAACGTGGGTAGGCAGACTGGAGATCAACGCAGTTACTTTGGTAACCAGACGTTGGAAGCGAGTTGGGAACAACGAGGCTGATATCGAATCTAACCAGATTCCCATCCGAATCACCAAAAGGTTAGAACGTCACATTTGGGTGCCGCGACCGATACCAAGCCAGTTGGTTGTCACAGGACGGGACAACACGACTGACAGGCAGACGTCACGTTTGGAGCAGCGACACCCGAACGAAGCAGCGAGGAGCGAGCGAAGGCTAGGTTTAGGGACGTCACAGTTGATCATTTTGTTATAAAATATATTGTTGGTATTTTTACTATAAGATATATTGCTGGTCTGTTTTCTATAAAAAAATTTTTTATACTTTCATAGTGTTTTGTCTTAGTTTGAGGAGGTTTACTATTTGCCCCTAGATGGGACCCTAGTAAATGCTACCACCCCGGGTCAGGGTGGACCTGAGAACAACTGCAATTAAGAGGTAGTTCCACTCTCCTCAAAACCTCCCGATCAGAGGCCTTTCTGCCGGATGGAGTTTATCGCCATACTCAGGACTATTTCTAGAGATTGATGAATATGTATTTAATACATGTGACCCAAGCATATATTTTTTGTACCAAATACAAGCTCCATAAGCCCTAGTCATGCCGGTATTAATTTTTCAATTTATAAAATCAATGTTCATTTTTATATTCCTAGAAAAATAATCCTTTGTATTCGTCTTGCCTGGTTTTTCACATGTCAAGAGCATTTTATTCGCTTGAGAAAAACAATGGTGTTATATAGCCATCTCAGTCCTTGATTCACGCTGACTATTGGCTAATACCAGCCTAGTATCGTACATTTGCAAATATTCAGCGCCCCTACTCTAAGTAGAAAGTCTTCTCTCAACAACCCATTGCGGAAGGGGACACAACTCCTGGTGCTAACAGCACCACATAAAACCAACTCGGAGTCTTTTATCGGGCTGACCCGATTCTCTGTTGCATCGTTCCATAGAAAAAATTATTTGAAAAACGTTAACTAAATACCATGACAACGAGAAAATTGAAGGAAATAATTTAACTCTGCCAGAACTTGTATTTAATAGACAACATTATGTATACCTGTATAGACATATACATAGATGCGTACACGTACTGCGGTAAGGTTAGAGTCATCATCAGATTATACATTTTGAGGTCGGCATGGTCTCGGAGATCAAATAGCATTATAGCCGTTTCGCTGTAAATGTAACTGCCACAACCAAATGTCTATTTTGGGTGATTCTGAACGTTTCATTTTTGTATGTATTTTTATTCTTTCAAATGTGTACAGATTATGCGGTGAAATGAGAAAATCTAATGAATAATAATAATAAAAAAAAACAGTTAAAATTTCTGGGACATACAATGAGGCAATATGACCGAAATAATTTAACAAAGTAAGGCGAAGCAGCAAGTAAGAGACGTAAAGAATTTGTGGAAATGGGCTTCAGAACCGGAAGAAGGATGAATATATAATATAAATGGTCGGAGGTTAGAGCAGCAAAAGTCTGGAGGTTGTCGAGAGCCTTATTTTTCCTCCATTACACACACACACACACACACACACACACACACACATATATATATATATATATATATATATATATATTGACCTTGACGTTACAATACATTTGGAGGGTAATATATATATATATATATATATATATATATATATATGGAGCACACTCCAAATGTATTGGTACGCCAAGGTCAATTCTTTTCTTTTTGTTGTTCCCAAAAACAGTTGGGTTTAAGATCAAATGATGAATATGAAACAAGAGTTCAGAATTTCAGTTTTTATTTCTTGGCATTTAGATGTGTTAAAAAGCTTAAGACATACCACCTTTTGTATCAGATCGACCCATTTTTTAGGTGAGTAAAAACAAAGAGACATATAGTCTTAAAGTAAATAACATTTAATATTTGGTTGTATTACCCATGCTTGCAATAACTGCATGAAGACTGCGACCAATTGAATTCACCAAATTGTTGTATTCTTCATTTGTAAATCTTTTCCAGACATTTAATACAGTCTCTTTCAGTTCTTGTTTGTTTTGGATAGTTTCTTCGTTTGGTCTCTTCTTCAGCAGATGAAACGTTTACTCTTTTGGGTTATGGTGTGGTGATTGATTTGGACAGCCTAAAACTGTTCACTTTTCTCCTCTAATGAAGTCATTTGTTGTGCATGGCAGTATGTTTTGGGTCAATGTCCTGCTGCATGATAGTGTTCCTCCCGATTAGTTTGGATGCGTTTCTAAGTAAATTGGCAGAGAAAATGTATCCGTAGACTTCTGAATTCATTCCGCTGCTACCAACATAAGTTACATAATCAATAAATATGTATTAGCCTGTTCCAGAAGCAGCCAAACCAAGACACTGCATCCACCATGCTTCACCGACGAGCTTCTTTTCTTTGGATCATAAGCAGATCCTTTCTTTCTCCAGACTTTGGTAATGATTAATCTTGGTTAATCTATACAGAGATGAACGACAAATGTTCTGGCGGAGAGTTTTATGGACTGTCATCAGTCCATAAAACTTTCCCACCCCCAGAACCTTTTTCGTTCATCTCTGCATTTCCTTGCAATTTCCAATCTGGTCTTCGGATTCTTACTGTTAATGAGTTGTTTGCATTTTGTGGTATGACCTCTATATTGCTGCTCTCAAAGTTTTGTTTGAACGGCAGATTAGGAAAACCCTCACCCTGCATTACAAAGGTTGTTGGTGATGGCACAGACTGTTGTTTTGCGGTGTTTCCTCACAGCTATCACAATGTTTCTGTCACCAACTTCTATTTTCCTTAGCTGACCTCTTCTATGTCTGTTGCTTAGTACACCAGTAATTTCTTTCTTTTTCAGGACATTGCAAATTGTTGTGTTGGCTATACCCGATCTGTGTTCAATGGCTCTCATCGATTACCCTTCTTTTCTCACCTTCAAAATAGCTTGTTTATTTTATCCATTTTAACAAGAAATGCAGTCTTTACGGGTGAAAGCCAAAGCTAAAACGAAGAGTAGTTATCTGTCTAAAATGCAACACCGTGGTAACAAGAAACACGTGTCAGTCGCATATTCCAAATGTTTTGCTCAATTGAAAGATGGCTTGGTTCAAACAAAAGGTGGAATCTCCTAAGATAGTATATATATATATATATATATATATATATATATATATATATATATCTGTGTGTGTGTGTGTGTGTGTGTGTTATAAAAGCCAAATATGAAACGTATATCAATCTAACATGTTTCAAGCTTTCTCAGAGATTCAGAGAAAACAGAAAAAAGTCAGGTATTTTCAATTTGGTTTAGGTCAGTTCCCATTGGTCAGTCACGTATCATGCGCATTAAAACCGAAGACAATTCTATATGTATGTAGGTGTGTAAAGATTCATGTAAGTCTAAGCGGGCATCGGATGGTAAAATGTATTGGTAATTGCGTATGTGTATCTGTCTAATAAAAGGAGTTCTATGATTTCACGTTTGTGCAGTCAGCTGGAGCAGTGGGGTGACATCCCACTTTATTGTTGTACTGTTCTCTTTTATGTACGTGATCTTTGTATAAGATAGATATAAGTTATATTCTTAAAGAATGGATTCAAAGAAAGATAGCAATGTATTGTCTTAGCCGCGTGTTTATAGCTTTAAAATGATTTTGTCCTGTCCGATTCCAATCCATATTTGATCTGCATTTAACATTTTTATATATATATATATATATATATATATATATATATATATAAATACATGAATTATTCATACAAAACTAATGCAAAAGGTTAATGATTTAAATGGTAATGAACAAAATGTCACTTTGACATTAAAAATTTACCAGTAAAAAACCTTTGAGATTCGTTATATTTGTATAGATCAGACATTTAAAAAAATTTCAAACGTAGCGTTGTTATTTTTTTACTACAAAACTTTCGTCTGTTTTTAATAGCATTTCGGATATATAATAGACATTGTTTTTGATTTCCTCTTATTACTAAGAGAAAAACCAAGAACATGTATCTATTATATACCTGACTATTAAAAGGAACAGATTTGTTTTTGAAGTAAAAAAATAACAACTAATACGGCAGAAATTTATTTAAAAAGGATCAAGTCGTCTATAACGGATATCGTAATTTTTGTGTAATTATTTGAATCGTTTGCGAGATGGATGTTTCGCCATTTAAATCATTAACCTTTGCATTAGTTTTGTATGAATAATTCATGTATTTGTAAATTGATTGCACGTTTATTGTATATATATATATATATATATATATATATATATATATATATATATATATATATACTTAACATCTTGGACATGTCTGGTTGTGTAATAGTTCCTATTTTAACACACTAGTCAACTGCCGCCTGATGATTGCGTGAAAGCGTATGAAATTGACAGTCGTTGTCGATCACTACCCACTTGAAATTTGATCATATATATATATATATATATATATATATATATATATATATATGTGTGTGTGTGTGTGTGTGTGTGTGTGTGTGTGTGTGTGTGTGTGTGTGTGTGTGTGTGTGTAATTTTCACAACGTGATACATTTATTGAGGAAAACATTTCAATATCTGGTAAACCGAATGGGTTATGTGAAGTGTAGATATAAATAAAGATACATAAAGTGCCCACGAGCCAATAACAAAAATCTGATTAAATGATTAACCATGATATTATAGGGAAAGAGCCGCCTGGTCGGACCGATAACTTTTCGGCACCGGCTCGAATATCTGTGCATTAATAGGAAACACGTGATGGAGCATTTATGTGACCATCTAATCGTGTTTTGCACAATTACGCTACTTATTATCAAAAATATTAACTTTTTTTCATGGGAACCCAGATTTTATTGTCTGCGCTTGTCAAGGTTCATTATGAACAACACAGAATTTTTTTAATGCCTGAGGTAAGAAGTGAGTTATGGAAGAGTTTCATGTCGAAGTGTTCAAAGATCCACTCCTGTTCTTTGTGAAACTCCAAGTCATGCCAGTTTTAAGATATCTGGTGAACGAGAATAATGTAGGGATTTCGTAACGTCGTGAGCGCAAAGTGAACTGGAATTCGAAATCAATTCACCGATTTAATTTCATGCGGCCAGCCGCTCTTGAAGCAACAGAAATGTGGTTCTACAGAATGATGATTAGGATAGCCGAATATGTGAGCAACGACGAAGTTTTAGAGGAAATGAAAACAAAAAGGAAACTTATGCATAACATCAAGAAGGGACAGTTGAATTTTCTAGGGTATATAATGAGGAAAGTGGGCTTGGAAAATCTGATACTCACCGGGCAGATAGAAGGCAAGAGAGACAGATAAAAAAAACAACACATAACATACTTGAGTAAATGGATGACAGAACAGGGTGTAGGAGAAATAACACATTCTGGCAGAGTTTAGAATATCAAGATGATTAAAAAGATAGATAGATAGATAGATAGATAGATAGATAGATAGATAGATAGATAGATAGATAGATATGAACAGATTAAGATAGATAGATAGATAGATAGATATGAACAGATTAAGATAGATGGATAGATAGATAGATATGAACAGATTTAGATAGATATGAACAGATTAAGATAGATAGATATGAACAGATTAAGATAGATAGATAGATAGATAGATAGATAGATAGATAGATAGATAGATAGATATGAACAGATTAGATAGATAGATAGATAGATAGATATGAGCAGATTTAGATAGATATGAACAGATTAAGATAGATAGATAGATAGATAGATAGATAGATAGATATGAACAGATTTAGATAGATATGAACAGATTAAGATAGATAGATAGATAGATAGATAGATAGATAGATAGATAGATAGATAGATATGAACAGATTTAGATAGATATGAACAGATTAAGATAGATAGATAGATAGATATGAACAGATTAAGATCGATAGATATATATGAACAGATTTAGATAGATATTAACAGATTAAGATAGATAGATAGATAGATAGATAGATAGATAGATAGATAGATAGATAGATAGATGTGGATGAGATTTCGGGTAGGATGGAAAGACATAAAGAATTATACTGTTCGTTGTGCGCATACAAATGTTTTATTGTACATGTCTTCATGATTTTTTGTTGTTCGTCCGACATTACCGATTCTGTTCATCCTCTGTCCACATAGATTATATGTTTAAAAAACCCATCTGATATTCTTTAACATAAAAGACCTATATTTTGGGGCAATGAATGTTAGATATTTAATCTTTTCATGCGTCGGTAGTCGAATTGCATAAGGCATATGTTTTTATTCGCACCTATCCTGCAACTTCTTTCCTTCCTTTCCTCCTTCATTCCTTTTTTTTCTCTTCCTCCTCCTCCTCCTCCTCCGCTTTTCTTAATTAACAACAGATGCATCACGCATTTTCTTCTCTCCAGGATGCTCATCAAACGAATTAGATAATATGATCGTTTTCTAATAAAGACATGCATCTGCTGAAATGTTACAAACCCTAGCGTGATCAGCAAGCGTGCATTTTCTCTTCGTCCGCATTGGGATTATTTCAGGCCTGCAAAAAGCTTAAATGCGCAGAAACCGAACAGTGCATGCGTGCATATTTTCAACCGTGACTTTCACCGGCGTATTCCTCGGCATGCAAAAACAAACCTCATCTTGCGCACGAATGGCTCCTGGTGGTGGTGTCGGTTCAAATTTTGGGCACATTTAGATCCTAACATGCACAAAAGCTTCCTTATTTTTATACATGACATTTTCTGGTAGGCATTACTGAGGAAGGAAAGAGAGCATACAAAAAAAAAAGAACATTGTCTACCGTCATCGTTATCTACTGTCCTTGCATTTCTGCTTGAGTTGTTAGTGCTGCTAAGATCATACGAACACTTGCTGCTGTTCAAATTTAATATTCTTGAATATTAGAACAAAATACCAGTATTACGTCCCAGTTTTAATAGGTTTCGGAATTTTAGCTTTACTTTTGACTTATATTCTCAAATAGTTTATCGAGCATCAAAACGTTTTACCTGTTGGCACGAACAAATGATCAGCTAGCGTTACAATGTTCAGACCTTGCTTCCAGAGACTTCTGAAAATGTTTGATGTCATTAATATAATTACTAGAATTACTAGATATTTATGTAAAATTTAATATCAGTTTAACGAAAACTACCATTCTTTCCTCAAGTATCTATCTATCTATCTATCTATCTCTGTATATATATATATATATATATATATATGTATATGAGAGAAAGAACAGATGGAGTAAAAATCCACAGTTCGTAGCATTTACTTTTTAAAAAGTGCTCAATAGAAAGTAGACCAATATATATATATATATATATATATATATATATATATATATATATATATATATATATATATATAAATGACAATAGGAAAACTGTCATTTATATTTATAAATATTGTCTTTTCTACAAGTTAACTCTGAGAAATTTTCATATATATATATATATTTATATATGCAAAAATGTAGGGTCACATTGCATTTCTTTAAAAAATCACCTTAAAATGAGGTATTTTTTTTTTTATTTTTTTCAATTTAAAAGATAAAATTTCATTAACTACAGGGTATTTTCTTTTATTTTTCAGTCTTTCTCCTGGCTCCTCTTACGACCAAAAAGTTAAAATTTGGATTAGTCTGTTCATAATACATTTTACTAAATTATGAATACATTGTATAAGAAAAATTATATTTTCATTTCACGATTACTCACTCAGTAGAGAATTTGAGATTACCAGAATTTTCAATCAAGTTAAATGTTGATACAATTTAATTTTGTAAACAGTATATATGTAGCTCTTTCTGTTGGACGAATATAGCATTTAGGCACAAAGTGAACTTTTATTCAGAGAAATCTACTCTCGAAGACAAATTGCCAAGAAGTTGATAGGATGCAATATTCGTTGCAAAGGCAGTTAGACAATGGAATAAGTGATGTCAGAAAAAGAGCCGGAGCACCAACAGTGACAATCGCTACTGAAGAAAAACTCTTCATTATTGAAAGTAAAAGAAATAGAAGGAAAACTGGTCCAGAGTTCACAGCTGAAATTAATTCATATCGACAGCAATCAATGTAGCTGTCAACAGTAAAAAAATCGACTTAGATCAGTGGTGCTCGGGGCTTGCATAACCATCTGCTATGGAAGTTGAATGAGCAGAAAAGCATAATAACTGGGCATTAAAATATTGGCTAAATGTATTTTTAACAGACGAGTTAAAATTTGAAGGAGAGTGTATGTGAGAAGAAATCCAGTAGAACGACTGAATAATGAATGTTTGGATCTGTTATTGTGCGGTGTGTTTTGGAGGTGGGAGGGCTTTATTCAGGTCCAGGGAATCATGAAAAAATAGCATCATTCGATTTTGCGGAGACATGCTTTACCATCTGGTTTACGCATGATTGGAAAAATTCACCTTTCAACAAAACAAAGATCTGAAACGCTCTTCTAAATCAAGTCCCGAAAAAAAGGTACAACACTTTTGGAAATTATGAATTTGCCACTTCAGTCTCCTGAGCTTGCTCGCTCTCTCTATCTCTCTCTCTCTCTCTCTCTCTCTCTCTCTCTCTCTCTCTCTCTCTCTCTCTCTCTCTCTCTCTCTTTCTCTCAATGAATTAGAAATGGAATGATTGTATTGGAGAGATCGAAGAGAATAACGAAAGAAAGAGAGCGAGCTTTTACTATGCTTAAATAATGCTTGGGAAAGTCTCCCGTCTATTTATTACAAAAAATTTTGGAAAGAATATCATTAATTTTTAAAGCAGTAACTAACACAGGTGGTGGTTTTATTGACGAAAACAAAATATGATGTGATTTTATGACCAATGATTAGTATTATAAAAACACAAATACTTAAAATGCCATGAGAGGATATTTATGATATTTGCGACCTTAATGAAATAAATATCATCCCATGGCATTTTAAGGGTTCGTATTTTATATATATATATATATATATATATATATATATATATATATATATATATATATACAGAGAGAGATGTACATATATATATATATATATATATATATATACATAAATATATATACATATACACACACACATATATATATATATATATATATATATATATATATATATATAAAAGAGAGAGAGAGGCGATGGAAATATAAATGTAAACTTCAATTATAAATATGAACCAATAGAAAATGCTTAGAAGCTAGAAAGTTTAAATCTATTTATTTAAAATTTGTTTTAATTTCTGGTGCTCGATTTGCAAATGCACGGTTCATGTTTTCTCATTCAGTTTTGTTTTATATCGCAGTTGTTTTAATTATCCAACATTGTGACAACAGACAATCTGGCAAGAAAACTGAATTCTGAACGCAGATTTACGTTGAATGATTTGACTTGCAATCAGTTCTCTTTTTTAACATATTCGCCTTAATAGATTAGTTTATCGTCTAATTAAAGTAGCATTTTTTAAATCAAAATTTTGGTCAATCTCATTAGGATGATCTTCTAATGCATTTAACGTGTTTCTCGCAAAAGACCTCTTTTGTGTTCATATAATCATTTTTATGTAAATTTCTCGAAGTCTCACCTATGTAATTTTTGTAGTCTTCATTACCGGAGACGGTTCAAATTCCTGCTTCAAATTTTAGGTAGTTATTATTTTGTTTTGTTTCTACCAACTCTCTCATTGCTTTAGAAGATGGAGTAACAAATCTTATATTAAATCTAGTTAAATCCTTTCAATTATATTTGCGACAGAGTTACAATGCAGTATAATGTTTCAAGTTTTGTTACGTTTCTCTGTCTAGTTCATCCTTTTATTTTAAAATAAAATTGATGACTTTTGAGTATCGCGTTAATTTTGAAATAATCAAGTTTGCATTCAAGCTTGAAACAGAGAGTCGTCACTTGGTTTTCACCTCAGGGTCCACTTTTATTCTTACACACGCTGTATCCGTGTTATTGAGCACTTTTATCCTTAGCATACATTGAGACCAATAATAGGAAACAATGTCAGATAAAACGCACACACACACGCACACACACACACACACACACACATATATATATATATATATATATATATATATATATATATATATATATATATTTAATTATTTTTTTAAATATGATTCCTTTAAAAAATAATTATAATTTAAAAAACAATTATAATGTTGGCTCTATTTTTGTACTGAGCACTGTTTTTGAAAAAAAAAACATACTAAAGAACTTCGTATTATATACCTAACGTGTTCTTTCTTATTTTTCTATATATTTGCACCCCATATATATATATATATATATATATATATATATATATATATATATTTATATATATATATATATATATATATATATATATATATATATATATATATATGAGTGTGTGTGTGTGTGTATGTATATGTTATGAAATGGACAAAGTTCGACAATTATTTTAAGATATTTTTATGTTTAACATTCTTTTTATCGATACAAATATTTAAGTAAATGTTCTGTTTATAATAAACAGTATTAAACAACATTTACCGGTCTGAATGTCTGTGAAAATGTCTCGGACATTCAGGCCGGTAAATGTTTTTAATACTGTTTATTATAAACAGAACATTTACTTAAATATTTGCATGTATAAAAAATTGTTAAAAATAAAAAATGTTACATATATATATATATATATATATATATATATATATATATATATATATATATATATATATATATTATGTGTAGGAGAATATTTTTGTACGAGTCCGTGTTTTATATTACTGGTAATGTTATTAAACGTATTTCCTTTGGAGTTCATTTTATAAGACATTCCAAATTGTGGGTTTCATTCTTTTAAAACTCTTTTCACTTTAAAGATTTTATTTTCTGTAAAGTTTACCTCATGTTTTTTTCTTTTCAGTGTTTTGTATTATCGTTTCTACCGAATCTATTTTCATAAGCACTATTATCATTTCATTAATTACTATGATAGATCTGGCAATTATTTACCTTACAACTCTCTAAGTTAGGTGAACGTCATTTCTTTTTTGCGCATTCTTTTTTTTCTTCCTTTCGTTATAATCATATCGTAGAGGCTTTGCCTTTCCGATACATAAAGACATGACGATACATCTGTTACTTAGCGTTCTATGATGCTCTTTTTCTGTTGTAAGAAATGATATTAACTAAGAATTTTCTGTCACTACCATGACAAGAAATATAGAATTACATAATAGAATTCCATCCCATATACCAGTATCTTCTCACACGATCAACACAGTCATTAACACATCCCTAGAAGAATCCCTTCGTGTGCGTTTTGCCATTTCCCGCGCAGACGACAGAGAGAAGACGAATGAACATGGGGATTTCGGAGTTTGGAGTCGAACAGTTTTAATTCGATTTTACGGAACGCTTTTCCGTTCATGCGCTTTTTCGTCTTCGAATTTATTTTTGTTTTATTCTTATTTTTTTATATTTTGTGTTGTTGATTTTTCATGCGGTTTTAAACAGACATTTTATTGGATCATTTAGTGCATGACAACTTTAATTAATGCAATTTATCCACTAATTGAAAAAGAAAGTGATGAAACATTTATTTATTTAATTTTCGATCAATCCTTCTCTTGCACTTCATATAATACATACACACTCAAGTACGCACACACAAACACGCACACACATGCATATATATATATATATATATATATGTGTGTGTGTGTGTGTGTGTGTGTGTGTGTGTGTGTGTGTGTGTGTGTGTGTGTGTGTACAGTGAGAGAGAGAGAGAATTAATAGATATATAAAGTTTGCACCTTGCTGACTTATGTTACCTTCAGCATCCTGACTCCAGGATTTCATCAACGGGCCTCCAAAAATCAATCCAACCACTATATATATATATATATATATATATATATATATATATATATATATATATATATATATATATATATAAAGAAATATAGTCTTAAGGTGTGCTATATTTATGGAATAAAGTGCTCAATATCAATAGATAGAGTGTGTAAATATAAAAGTGGCCTGACGATTGCATATAGCATGAAACAGACTGTCGCCTCTAAGTGTTGACTTCTATGTTCACTTTTATATTTATATATATATATATATATATATATATATAATATCGAAAGGAGTATTGAACGTTTTATATTTAATTATATTATAATTTTAGTGGTTACACGTGTTTGAATAGATGCTTTTTGAAACAGTGTGAATTGTATATAGCAAGCCATGCATTCAACCCACTTAATAAAAAAAATGTGTCTTTCTACGTGGTGCATACGCGCGTGTCTTCACAAGGGAAACTACTGTCATATTCGGCGTGCTATAGACCACTATTGCACATTCACACCTTTTTCCTTTAAAATAATATGTGGTTGATGTAATTGATATCGGCTTGGACTAAGAAACCAGAGAGCTGAGTTCGAATTGCACTCAAGGTCTTTACGTTCACTTATTCATAAACACCCATTTGAAAATTGTGAATTCCTCTCTTCTCCCACTAGCTACGGGTAAACAGTAGGAATCTGTTAAAATGTTATCTCTAAAGAAATTGTTAATGCAATAGTCACTCGCAACAACAAAAATAATTATTCTGTCAATGCAAAATATTTTTCGGCTTTAAATAACCCACTACGTGTTGATAAGCTGTAAAAAACAATGCAATCATATAATCGACTCTTTAAAATTGAATGTCAATTAATCCCAAGGTTTTGAAGATATATTTCTATAATTGACTTTTTTTTGCGTTTTTAAATTATAAACACAAGCTATTAAATTCTTCAATAATGAAAGAAATGAAAATCCAACCGTGTGTATGTAACCAAAAGTTAACATTTATTTAGAGACTCATGATTCCTCCAAATTCAGTAGAACATTTCAATAATCTCAACATGAATGGAATACATCGCATACATGGATTTATCTACAAAAATAGGTGTAACAATGATCAGAAAAAGAGAAAACTATCAATTCACAAACAACTTGTTAGCATCTACTCTGACTAACAGATATGTTTCTTTGTCAAATTTGTGCAAGCATTAGGTTGCTTGTTTATTACGGGAGTCATCCATTTTTAGCGGTGTTGTTTCGTTTTGTGTATTCGGATAGTTTTAGTGTTGGAGATAGTTATATATTTTAAATGATAAGCTGTCGTGTAGATATTATTGTTGTCGCATGATTTTTTTCTAATAGATGATATTCAGCGTTAGCTTTGTATCGTATGCAATGCTACAGGCAGTTCATTGGGGCTAAGGATCCCTCCACAGGGAAAAAAAAGACACGTCTTGTCTCAACGGCATACTACGGTTGAGGTGTTATGCTTTTTTCCCTTAATACTACTTTATTCAACGCGACCCAGCGGGCCTTAAGGGAAATTATTCGGCAGACAAAAATAATAATGCCATACGTACATCAGCCATTTTTACAAGCAGTATAACAGACATTTGCATTATTTGCTTAATAAAATACATCATAATTTAATATACTACTGACCAGTCTAGTCAAGATATGCATGCGATAATAACAGATATTTAGAAACATAATTTTATGTAAGCGATATGGTAAACAACTATTGTTTCATCTAAAATGTTATTATAATCCACCTTTGACAGCATATAAGGGGTATTTTATGTATTTTTTTAATAACTTGTTTAAACTCGAATAAGTAAAAGTGAAGCCCTAAGGTAAGTTAATATAAAGTCATGTCTAATGGAAACGTACAATTTGTTTCTTGATGAAATTTAAGTGTATCGTACATACCGTAGAGTACTCGATGTCAGAAAATACGTCAATTTGGCAGTGATGTCACGAATAATAGTTTTTTTTTCTGCTCGTTAAGTGCGTTTATAAACATGTCATCGGTTATAGTGTGAAAAGAGTTGATGCAAAAAAAAAACAGGTTTAATATTAACGCACATGAAAATCCAGTCACATGCACATCTATGCAGGCGAACAGATATGCACGCCCACGCAGGAATCGAGGGACGACTATGCGTGGAAGAAGAACCGGGAACGGAATCGGAACTAAGAAACCTTTTCCTCAAAGACTAACTTTCTCTTTAAAAAAAAAAAATGGCGAACAAACACATAAATATAGAATAAGTAAGCTGAACTTTGAAAGATACTTTAAAATGAACGCTACTAGGAGAAAGCAAAAGAGAAATATGGGTTGTCAAAAACAAATCGTATGACATGAAAATACGCACACACACACATATATACATATATATATATATATATATATATATATATATATATATATACACACACACATATATATATATAGATAGATAGATAGATAGAGAGAGAGAGAGAGAGAGAGAGGGGGGGATGGCAAATTGGATAAAAGTCCTGTTACGTGTTCCATCATTT
This sequence comes from Acanthosepion pharaonis, assembly GCA_903632075.3. NCBI lineage: Eukaryota > Metazoa > Mollusca > Cephalopoda > Sepiida > Sepiidae > Acanthosepion > Acanthosepion pharaonis. The sequence goes on from CAHIKZ030003683.1 coordinate 1,933,569, forward strand.
AGAATGTCATCGCCTGAAGCGACCCTTTCGAAGAACGAAATTAAAAGCGTAGAACTATCATTTTATATTTTGTTATTTCAATTATTCAGTTATTAGTTTGATATATACATTTGTATATATATATATATATATATATATATATATATATATATATATATATGGAGAGAGATATGATAAAAAACATAATTTTAAGGTATGTTATATTTATGGATTAAAGGGCTCAATACCTCTGATAGATCCTATGTTCAAACACAATCGTTAGGTTATGAAGGTTGTGTTTAAGCATGAAACAGACATCACCACTGCGTTTTGACATCAGTGTCCACATATATATGGCTTTGTATGCATGCGTATGTGTGTGGGGGGTATCGAATACATTTATACACAAAAATGTACATTTAAGGTTGCTTTAAAGGACTTATGACTAAACCTTGATCCCAACAATGTGATCCGATGATATCCCTATTAATATTTATTAAGAAATGTGCTCCCGAACTGGCTCCTGTTCTCTTTAAACTGTATAATAAATGCCTCCAGCTTTCCTGCCTTCTGGATGTCATCATCTATTGTTCTAGTTTTTAAGAACTCTAATGAACTAATGGATTATTATCCTTCTACCCTTTTTGGGATACTCCCAGGGGCCCTAATCAATGCTGAATTGGTTCATCATCTCTCATCGCAGGATCTTTCCTCAGACAAGAAATACGATTTTCCTTTCTCCAGTTCAAGTGCTGATGTACTAACAATAATTACGGTAAGAGTCTTTCGTGCTCTAGATATAAACGCTGAAGCCCGGGCTCTATGTTTGGACATCTTGAAATTCTTTGACAGGGTCTGGTATTTAGGTCTTCTCCCCAAGATAAAAAGTTACGCTCTCCGTACACATTATTGAAATGATCTAGTCGTTCCTGTCAGATCGTGAATTGAAAGTTATCCTAAACGGCCACTCGTCTACATCGTTTCGTGTTAACGTAGTTATCCCTCTCGGCTCCATCCTTTGTCCTACGCTGTTTTTAATCTTCATTAACGACCTTCCCGATGATATCAGCACTCAACTTGGTATCCACGCTGACGACACTACCATTTACTCCTACCTCGGTACTAAGGTTGTTCAGTTCGACAAAATCAAAATGTCAGCTGATATACCGTCGTTAAATAGACAAAATATGGCTTGTCAATTTTAACGACCCCAAGACTAAATTTCTCTCTATTAATCATCTGAAAGACCTCTCTCTGCCTTCCATCAGCATGGCTGATGCTATCCTCCAGGAAAGTGACTTATTGAAACTTCTCGGACTAACATTCTCAGTTGACATGAAATCCTATCCATTGCTAGGGCAACTACTAAAAAATCGGTTCACTCTGTCGGTCGAAACAATGCTTCGCTCCTGAATCTATCTCGCATACCCTTACGTCTACTATTCGTCCATACTTAGAATATTACTGCCCCATATGGTCTGACGCCCCTGCGATTTACCTGCAGCTCTTTGATTTGATCCAAAGAAGAATCAGAAATCAGCATCTCGGCTTCAGTTATTTGCCCACCGCCCTAAGGTTGTCTCTCTGTGCCTTTTTTATAAATACTTTCATGGTAACTGTTCGGATGAGGTCTTTGCTATGGTACCTAGACTGCATGAATTTAAGCGCAATACTAGACTAGCGGCGAGATCGCATCAATTGACAGTCGAGCTATCTAGATATAGCTGTATCTTCTACATTAACAGTTTCTTTTCTCGCACCTCTCGCTTATGGAACTCTCTTCTGATTCCATGCTTTCAAGACAACTTTAATCTGCAAGAATTTTAATACAATACCAATCGCTCTCTACTGTCCTTCTGAATGCTCTTTTCTTTTTCTGCTCATTACTAATGTTTCTGTTCCTAATTCCTCCACAACCTCTAACCCCTTACGTGGTAGAGGCTGTACTACCTTGCTTGGGATGACAATGATTAAATAAAATAAAATAATGTCTTTATCTATAGAACTGGAATAATATATATGTTCAATATCCCTGATATTGAACACTTTGGTCATAAATATAGCAAAACGTGTGTACATATATATATATATATATATATATATATATATATATGTCTGTGTGTGTGTGCGTGTGTGTGTGTGCGTGTGTGTGTGTGTGTGTGTGCAGTTGTCATAAAATAAAGAAAATATTTATTATATATATTCTGTGAGCTAAATGCAGTGAAAAAACGACCATTCATTTATTTCTAAAAATTATTTTGCATTTTAAAACGATTTGCGAAATAAATAAATCGTTACGTTTTGTGTGAAGTTTCAAATTGCAAATTTTCTTCAGGGAAACTGAAATGTGTAACATACGCATAAACACAAGCGTACGCGCACACATCGATACACTCTCCGCTCCGCACTTCCCGAAATCAATATTTTAATGTGAAATTATAAGAATTTTGTTTTTGGAGATGTTTGTTTCGTTTGTTTTGAGAAACGCTGTGCCATGTGTGTGAAACTGCGGTGTGAATATTTGAAGTAGCATGTCTCTTTCATTACTCAAGGTCATTCTTCTCGGTTGAACGGGGAACACTTCAGCTCTTCCTCGTATAGCTAGCTATGTAGATAGGTAGATGTATGCACATTGCATTTCCTGGGGTTGGGTGAGCGTGTGAGCTTTGGTGTTGGAGGTGCAGGGTAGTGCAACGGCCTGGAAAATCGACTTATTTCGTATAAACATATTCTCGTAGTTATTCCCAAAATCTGTTCCAAAAAAAGTAAAAAATTCTATTGGGAAAGGCATGAAACGACTTTTCCCATGCGGCTTTGCTTTCCAGACCAGTATGACTAACAATTGATGACACATATAAGTAAGCAATAACTAGTCGAAGTGGTAACAATACAGAGAGAGAGAGAGAGACGCACGCACGGACATACACACACAATATACTTTAACTTGTGTACCAATTCAGCGGTGAAACCAGTCAGACTTATCCTTTATATCCTGCTATAATTTAGCCTCGTTCTGAATAACACCAGCGATATGACCGAGGCAAGCATATTTCATACCCCAGGGTATATAATAGTTTACTCTATACTCCCATTTACACTTAGCATCAACAATGGTCTTTTTTTTAATGAAGTATTATGCAATGGCGCTAGTCTACAAGCTGGTAATAATGAACTCATTCAGAAAATCAATATAAAATTGCGGCCTGTAGACTGCACACACTAAACAACAGTAGTCAATAAAAAAAAGTGATCACTCTTCAATCATTTTGACCAAAATCAATAGGCATTCAGAATTTAGTTCTACTATGCCAGTTACAAATTGGAGATACGAACAGTGAAATGATTTAAATATCTCAGAAGTGTTTTAACAATGGTCGGAAAGGCGCATTGATATGGCGAAAAATATCCTTCTAAAAGCTAAGCAAAATATTAAGAAACAGAATAATGTCAGAAACAAAGAAATGAGTACTGAACTATTAATAAATATCAATCCTCCTATATAGCAGTGAATGTTGGACAATCTCTGCACAGGAAGAGACAGTTAAAATTTCTAAGACAAATCATGAGGAAAGGAGGCTTGAAAAATCTGATATTCACAAGACAAATTTTAAGCAAGAGGGGCAGTTGAAAACCACGCATAACTTACTTAGTGTGCTTGAGTAAATGGAGAGATGACAAAAAGGCAAAATTTATTATAGACAGTCATAATCGCCAAAGTCCTGAAGACATCCAAGACATACACGCACATACCGCATCACAGCTCATCAGTGCGGCAAGATATCCGATTGCTTCAAGACGGGACGGAAACCAAACACTTTTGTTATCAGTCAGAGAATCTACCCCCAAGCTATCGTCACACGGCAGAGTGGAAGGGAAATGTTAATGTGTTTACTATGCGAGTAGCGAGAAGAGTTCGATTCGAGTATATATATATATATATATATATATATATA
>CAHIKZ030003683.1:1940000-1992500 GCA_903632075.3 Acanthosepion pharaonis
AGAATGAAAACTTTGTAGCACCACGGTGTGCTAGAGATTAAAAGATATGGTGATTGACGAAGAGGCGTATTGTAAGATGGCGGGGGGGTGCGACGGCGAGATGATTTCTCACATGTTTGATTTGAGTAGCAGAGATAGGTATGGAGATGCTTGTTGAAATGATAACGTGATGATTACTGGAAAGAGGAGATAAGTTGGGGTCTGCTTTATGAAAGAATAGAGAAAGAGAATGATTTCGCTGTGAGATTGTCAGCGACAGATAAGTGGCGATGAATTGCGTGTGTCTTTATGCCATAACAAATAACGTTAAAAACAAATCAAAACTCCAAATCTGCAATTTCAGTTTAAACGAATGTCGGTAAAAATAGCCTCCTAATTCAGTATCACTTGTTGATCTGAATTTTTTCCGATAGAAGTGAGCTAAACTTTCATGTTAGCTCAATAACCATAAAATAGCCGTTGTTAATAATGGTAGTTCAAAGTTCCTTCTGCTTGGAAAGAAAACTAATGATCATTTTTATGGCAGAGATTCACCATTATCAAATGTTGCTTTAGAACTAAAAGTCATTACCATCTCTCAATATTTGATTTTGCAATCAACTGAAGATACAATTTCTGATAGAAGAGAAAAATCTTTATGGTACATATAACCCACTTAGTTTTGGTCTTTTTTAAAAAATTTTACATATTAATATTTCCGAACTTTGTACTACATGCATGAAAATAAACTTTATTTGAATCAAATGTGAAAGACAGATGAAATCCCAGAGTTGAATGACTGGTTGAATTTTTACGGGTTATCAACCCTTTATTTGATGTTTAATGCCGAAACATATTTTGAAGTGTAATAATAATTATTCTACTTTACTGCATTAACATTTTTGTAGAATAACAATGATTTCCTAGATATAAATCATATTGATATTTAATCCATAGCAAGGAGAGAATTTAGATTTATACCTTTGCCGTGTTGATGTAGCGAAACAGGCTGAAATTTGAATTCAGTTCTCTGAGGTCTCGTTCAGAGCCGACGTCCATCTCTCCACACACAAATGACGAAGTTCCTGTAACATCCAATGTAGAATCCAAGAATTGTTTTTAATATTCCCTGATGAAATTGGTTTTGTTTTTAAGCCCACGAAATAGAATCGTTCCCGAGTGTTTAGAACTTTCGTGTTCTGAACATGAGACCCTGGAAGCGAATATCATCTTGGCCCATTTGTCAAGGAAGTGATTTCTAGGGAATATCGGTCTGGGAAGGCACAGGGTATCATTCAGAAGTTAGTGAAACCACAGTTTAACCCAATCTTTGTTAGTGAAATTGGCTTGAGAAAATAGTTCGGAATCCATAGATATATATGCAAATTCGAAGTTACAAGTTATCTTTATTGAGGGTTTTGTGTTTTATGACCTTTGGCCAACCACTTATGACACCAGAATTATTAACTCCTCCCCAGACATTGTAAGTATAGTTACAATATAAACTCGAGGTTATCGCTTTTAGTTTGAAGAAAAACAAATGTGCCCGAGCGGGCGTCTGCAACAGAGATTAGCTAGCCACTCTGTTAGATCCTATAATCTCCCATGGCTAACAGATACCTGCGTAAATTGTCCCATGGGAATCATATGCTACCAAACCACGCTTTTTAAAAATCCACATTAACAATGACACTACACTCATAGATTATTTTAAACGTATTTGCGGATCGTAATATTTCACTTGAATGTAGTAATCGAATAGGTATACAGTTAAATTTATTTTCATATACAAGAGACACTGTATTGCTGAAGTAGTAGCTACTTCTTCTTTTATGTGTCGTATCCCTTCAGGGCGTAGGCGATCATGGCTCTCCACATCTTCCTATCTCGTGTAATTCTTAATAAGCTTTGTCTTTTTTGTTATTTCTCCTAAACCCTGTTCTGCCACCCATCTGATCAAGCCCATTAAGTATGTCGTGCACTGCTTTCCGTCTATCTGTCCTGTGAGCATCAGATTTTCCAAGCCCTCCTTCCTTATTATGTGCCGAAGATATTTCAACTGCCTCTTCCTGATGTTAAGTATAAGTTTCCTTTTTAATTCCATTTTCTCCCAAACTTGTCGATGCTCACATGTTTGACCTATTCTATCCTCAGCATCCTTCTGTAGAACCACATTTCCTCAGCATCCTTCTGTAGAACCACATTCTGTTGTTTCAAGCCTTTTTCTTTGAGGAGATTTTCTAACATTCGCTTCCATACAGCAAGACGGATATCATGTAACAGTTCAGTACTCTTTTTTTTGTTTCCAACGAAATTGTTCGAGTGAAAATTACTTCTCACCGATGGAATAAGGAGGGAATGTGGGTCGTTTGCTTGTATGCAAGTGTCATGGGGGTTCCTAACCGTGAAGATTAGACGTCGCAGAACCAAAGAATGCCGTTCGTCCGAGCACTTTCTGACAAAGTAGCGATAGAGTATCCAGAAGCTTGTCACATCCCGCCTGTGTGAGAGAGGTTGGAAAATAAATCGCCAACCACAAGGATTTGCGAACGTTTTCGTGTTTCCCCAAACAGAACTGGCTTATGATTCAATGTAATATGCTAGAAATTTTCGACACTATATACGTTGTATCAAGGCAAAAATTGTCCATGGTCAGAAAATAATGCATGTGTTATTTCCAGAATGTGGCATATATGATAAAGTAATTAGCTTATGCGTAAAATGGGAAAGTCTCTATTATTAAATCTTTACTATTATTAGATTTTCGTATATGAATCTTAAATTATATTTTAGCAGTTATAGTTTAACGATCTATGTTTCTGTACATTGATAGTCTGCAATTCCTTTTATGGCCGTTTTGGTCTTTTCTAGACTGAATCCTATGGCCAAAGAGACGACTCCCTCACAGGATCAACGGCAACTTGTCCTTCACTAAGACGAGCCTTCAAATCGCAGGTCATCGACTGTGGGCTAATTTATATATGAGTGGCTATGTCTACTTTGCCGTATGAATGAATACCTACAGACATGAGAAGGGAGATGCATGATTGGTGATGATGATGATGACGTTGATAATAATGGTGGTGAAGATGACCACGTGTCCTTGACTAAGACGAGCCACCAAATCGGAGGTCATCAACTGTGGGCTAACTTTTATATAGAGAGATGCCTTCTACTATGTCTATTTTGCCGTATGAATGAATACCTAGACATGAGAAGGGAGTCGTGTGGTCTGTCGTGATGATGATGATGATGATGATGATGATGATGATGATGATGTTTTTTCTAGGCTTCACATAGATTTTAATTTATGCTGATTACTAGTTCAAACAGTTCACCGATGCCATAAAAAGACACTGCCAACAAGTGTCGCCAGTCCACCGAGACTAACATTATTTGTGGTATCTTACGCTGACTTTTTCAGAATGCAAATGCTTCCTATTTTTGAAGTCGATGTAACACAGTCTTCTTACTTAATTTACCTAATTTGTTCTTGTACCATCCACACTTAATTTTAATCATTACCAAGGCAGATGATCAATTTTTGTCTAGAACTTGTAATTCGATTGTATTTCTTTCTTGTAAAGGCATTGTTTAAAAATCAACCCTGTTGATATAAATAGAGTTGATTCTCGGACGAGAAAAAGTGTGTTTCGCAAGTGTGAAGAAAAAAAAAAACCGCATGTCATGTCTCGTGCGAGCATTCCGTTCATGCTCTTGTAAAATCCATAGCACACAAGGTTATAAATATAAAGAGGAAAGCGAAAACATACTGAAAAAAAATTGCCAATCGATTGCACTAAAAAATCGGAGGTTTTTAACCATTGACAGGCAGGGGATTGGGGAGCCGGTTGGGGAGCTCCGAAGCCATCATTTATTATCAATATCGTTGCCACACGCGAGAGGGAAGAAAAATTCTGGGGTTTTTTTGTTTGTTTGTTTTTTTTTTATTTCCGAAGAAAAAAAACCGGGAACAGGAAAAGCTACATTCCACGGGCACTGATCATATTTTTTTAAAGTTTTACCAATAGAGATATTTTATCAAAATCATCATCTTCTTCTTCTTCTTCTTCTTCTTCTTCTTCTTCTTCTTCTTCTTCTTCTTCCGAATTGTCTTACGATGCTAACGTTTGTTCTTTTTTCCCTATTAATCTTTCATCTTCAAATATATCTACAAGTATTTATAGTTTTCTTTTCAATTTTCTTTTCCTTTATCCTTATCTTTCTCAAAGTGTTGTCTCCTGTAATTACACTATTAACGGATATATTCACTTTCCCCAATTTCAGTAAACATTCTTCTTCTTCTTCTTCTTCTTCTACTACTACTACTACTACTACTACTACTGCCCTTCCTTCTGCTCTTCTTCCTTTTCTTCTTCTTCTTCGCCTTCTGCCCACCCCCATTCACTTCTTCTTCTTCTTCTTCTTCTTCTTCTTCTTAATACATCAACTTTTTCTTCATCGATTTATCTTTTCCTTTCTTTCCTTTCGCCATCTTTTCCTCTTTCGGAACTGTAGTGTCTTGGATAGATTCAATTATTCCTTCTTCTTCTTCTTCTTCTTCTTCTTCTCTTTTATTACTTCTTAATACATCTGTCTTTACTTTTCTTTCGCCGTCTTTTCCTTCTTAGTTTCATTTTCTTTCAAGATAGTTGACTAGAAAACGGAAATCTATTGTGACATAAACGTTGCTCGGATTCGATTTTTTATTTTGTTTTGATTTACTTTGATAAGAGACTGCGGTGGAGAACCCCAAATCATGGATACTTTGTTGATGGAATTTATTATTAGAAACAGGTTGCGTCTTTCTACCGCTCGAAAAGGAATGGAAGTCACGATTCAATATCGAGGATTTTCGTGTTGCTGGATGAGTATATAGGAGGTTTATGGAATAGCAATACAAACAGGAGGCAAGAATATTTCCTTCGTTGATCTTTTGCAGAGATTCCGAGGATAGAATTCATTTTTTTTTCTTTTCGGGAGATCATGTAAAATTGACCTAAACTTTAGAAATCAGGATTATATATATATATATATATATATATATATATATATATATATATATATATATATATATATCACAAGATTATTAAAACCGCAAAATCATATGAATCTTGTGAGGCTATATATATATATATATATATATATATTTATATGTATATATATATATATATATATATATATATATATATATATATATATATATATATATATACTCACAAGATCCATATGATTATTGCGGTTTTTAATAGCCACTAGATACAATATATAAAACATCCGCTGAAAATTTTTAATATCTTCGATCATACTAAGAAAAAGACAAAATGCTGATCCGTGTGAAAAATAGCATTGCTCTCTGAAAGACCATGTTGTTCATCACGTCATGTCGTCAGACAAAAATTTGATACAAACTGAACGTCTTTCTTTATCCATATATATGTGTGCGTGTTTTGTTTTTTATATATATATATATATATATATATATATATATATATATATATATATATATATATTAATAAATACACACATATACCTATTTGTTGCGACTTAAGTCGGGCACTAATCTTAGATATATGTGTATTTATTAATACATATTTTTTAGCTGTGTCTAAGCACATCGAGCACTATAATGTCTACATCTCTTGGCAAAATTACGTAATTATTTATTTGCTTACCAGTGTATACGTGCGTGCTGACCTGCATACAGTTGCTAATATCTAGTTATTTCATTTACCTAACCCTAAACCATAGAGAGAAAGAGAGACAGAGAAGGTACGATGGATAAATTGTTGTCTAAATTACACAAAAATGAAAATAACACTGAAATCACATGGTAACAGATACATTTTCCAAAATTGCACAAAAATATCTTGAAATACTAAAGAATAAATTTATTCAATAAAATCACCATTGACTTCAACCACACTCTCCAGAGGACTTCGGAATTTCCTGCAATTATTCTAGGCGGTCTCCTTGTTTAAGATGAAGAATGTTGCCATAATCCTTGCCTTCAGTTCATCTTTGGTGTTGCAAGGAGTTTTTTCTTGGTCTCTCGTTCAACTGCGCCCCATACATAATAATCAAAGGGGTTTCAATCTAGGGAGTTAGATGGCAAAACGTAAGGGGAAAGTGGTCTCAGAAATTGTCTGACAGCCAAGATTGGGTTCTCCTTGGGTTGTTTGGCATGGTGCAGTGTCCTGTTGCCTGACATATGGTCTCCCAGCAACCACCCTTTTGTCTCAGGTCAACACTACCTTTTCAAGGCACTTGATGTTGACCTCCGTGTTTAGTCTGAGACCCTGTGGGAATATGCAAGGCAGCATAACTTGGCAAAAAATATTGATCCCTCCAAAATACCTTCATAATCACCATTAGACTCATTCAGCTCTTTCCACATCCACTTCAGTGTACTCAGATTGACATGCAATTAAGTTATGTTTGATTATGAGCCGTTTTAAACTCCGTATATTTGCTTTACTTTTGGGTGAAATACAGACAAAAATTATCCAACATTTGCATATATTTTATTTAGGTGTTTTTTGATCAAAGATTACGGCTCACATAAGACATCTTCAGAGTGGTTATGTGGACATTTAAACAACGTTATTCACCATCAAAGACTATATTCTGTTATGTTAACATAGAAGATTGCTATGCGACGATAACGTTCGCGGACGAGAAGACGCAGGCCGTAAATACATGATGCGATTCTATGACGTCGAACACGTAAGAGACGGAAATATTAATTACAGAACCATGTGTCTAGAAGAAATGTATATATATATATATATATATATATATATATATATATATATATATATATATATAATTTCCATGACTGAATGTACAGTCGAAAGTACTTGTGTAATGAAGAAACACCTTATAGAGCTTATAAATTTATAAAAACAAGGATCATAACATTCATCGAGTATTTTGTAGATTAAAACACCTTTAAAATTTTGTTAGCGAAGGGATTTCGCCATATATATATTTAATGAATGATTGTGAATGATTCATTGCAATATATATTGAACTGCACCATATTTGATATATATATATATATATATATATATATATATATATATATATATATGGTAGTTAAATATATTACAATGAATCATTCATACAATCATTCATTAAATAAATATAATATATATATATATATATATATATATATATATATATATATATATATAATAGTGAAAAGTGCCGACAGTATGTATATATATATATATATATATATATATATATATATATATACTGTCGGCACTTTTCACAGACTTTATTGTTTGTTACGTCGTCAGTTTAATTTAAAATAAAAAACCTGTATGATATTTAAATATCGCTTTTTGAGTGTTAGTTGTTGTCAATGAAATATGTTTAGTCCGAGATTTGATGTAATGTTGTTAATTATTGGTATTTCAAATTATATGACTTAGAGTACGATTTTATTATTCTTAAGTATATGTCAAATATTCATGTTGTGATTTTCCTTCTTGGTTGATTTTGTTTTAATGGGGCTAATCTTAATTAAGTGGCATGTTAAACAGATTGACAATGTTGTAGTAATGAAACCAATGTCTGTGTTTGAATTGTTATTAGAGAAACAGTCTTCAATCGGGCATTGACATGCATAGACATCAATTTGGAGTTTGATTTTTGTTGTGTCGTTCGTGTTTATCATGTTGGATTTTTTTAGTTTTTGCAATCAACGTTAAGTGTTTTTTTTTTCCTTTATTCATTAGCGGATATAATATTTCTGTGTAATATTTTCATCTACCTTCTGGTTACTCTCTAGTTGATTGCTGTAGAATAATTTCATACTATGCCTACGTCATTTTTATTTGAATTTTCGTTCGTTTTTTTTTCTAATGTTAGTTTAATTTGTTTATCTATAATATACTTAGGAAAATTATTGCTTATTAATGTGCGTTTTATGATTTTGAGTTCATTAAGAAATATTGCGTGTGTATAGGATATTAAATGTTCTACATTTATTAAATTATATATTAAGCCGTTTTATATCTATGCGGGCATTCATTTTTATAATTTAGTAGTTGCCTTGTTTCAGTTATTTTCTTTTATACAAAGTTTTTCAAGTTGTCACTATTTAAGTCAATTACTATATCTCGGAAAGTAAATTTATTATTTATGATCAGTTCATTTGTTAAATTCAGAACGGAATTGTTTTTTTATAAAGCTGTCCTCAGATATTTTATTTATTCCATGTTGTTAGTATGAACTTATCATCAACATAGTGGCTGTAGATTTTGGGTTTTGATTGTTTTACCCCAGTGGACGTAGTAAAAGGATTAGGTTCGAAATTCCAATGACCTGAAGAAGGCCGGAGCGTACCACGGCCGAAACGTTGTGAATATAGCAATGAAGATGACCATAACAGGCTCAATAATGTAAATAATGCAAGTAATCATAACGCCTCATATCAGAGATATAAACAGACATTGGATTGTTTTGTTTTATTTTCTAAGGTTGATGTATAAAACTGCGACATTGTTGGAGCGATAGATGAGTATGGATTTTAAGGAAAGTAATATAACAAACCTTTTGAGGTGTATATCATCGCAAAAGAAATAAGTGAATATTTTCAGAAATCATTTATAAACAAAACGCTTCTTCCCTTATGGGAGCAGCATTTAATCAATACGTCAGATTTTCTTCTTTTTTATTTCTCACCCAACCATGAAGCAATTAGGAATCAACTCATTATTAACAGAGCAATTAATCTCTCCCATTTATGCATTCATTGATCTATGATTCTGTTTACGGTCCACTTAATCCAGCTAATCAGCTGAGGACTTGGCATCTAATAATTTGGATTTGATTAATGAGGCAGGTGTGACTTGGGGTCTGCTCTACAGCTGAACCATTCGGAGACAACATAAATCACTGAGGTTCCCATGAGGCAGGGCCCGCGAGCGTACGAAACCTGAACACATGGTGGCTTCAAGCTTTGAGCCCGATCTTTGATACCAGCTGCCAATTCTAAATTTGACTGTTCGAGATATTTCACGCTAAAATCAAACTTAAGCATGTCACATGTTTATCCTATATATATATATATATATATATATATATATATATATATATATATATATTATATATATATATATAATTTAATTTACTTCCCTTTCAGTTGATAGATAAATAAATAGATAGACTAACCTCGCCGTTTGTCAAGGAAAGGGTATCCAGTCGGTTGTGGACTGGGGCAGGAATTGGCTGGTTAACTTTAATGCCTCAAAAACAAAACTGCTCACTATTATTCACCAGAGAAAACCATCCCTGCCTCCCATTAGAATGTCTGACGCTCAACTCCACGAGAGCACCTCTTTGCGTCTGCTCGGTCGCGCATTGTCCGCTGACCTGAGATGGAACGAATACATCGAGTCAATAGCTTCGTCCACCGCTAGGAAAATTGGCTCTCTGTGCCGCGCCAGGAAATTTTTCTCGCCGGAGACAATCCTTCAAATCTATACATCAACTATTCCGCCCTTGCATGGAGTATTGCTGCCATATATGGTCTGGAGTCCCTTCTATTTGTCTCAAGGTCCTTGATAAAATCCAAAGACGGATATGCAATGTAATTGGCCCTGATCTGGCATCTCGTCTGCAGTCGCTCTCTCAAAGACGTGCCGTTGCCTCCCTCTGTCTTTTTTACAAATATTTTCACTGTAACTGCTTCGATGAGCTGCTTTCGCTGGTTCCCAGACTTCATGAATTTAAGCGTTCAACTAGGCTGGCATCTCGCTCTCACCCTTTCACTGTCGAAATTGTTAAATGTAGCCGTCTCTTCTACTCCAGTAGCTTCATGTCTCGCACTTCCCACCTGTGGATCTTCCTCCCCTTTTCCTGTTTCCCTGATAGCTATAATCTCCAAATATTCAACTGTAATGTCAACTGACGTCTCCAGATGCCTTAATCTATCCCCTATCCTTCTCTTCTTCCTTTCCTCTCTTACTCCTCTTTTCTCTCGCTCCATCTCCGTTTAACCCCTTGTGTGCTAGTTGCCTCCCGCCTTGCTTGGGGTTGAATGCTTCAAAAAAGATAGATAGATAGATAGATAGATAGATAGATAGATAGATAGAGAGATTAGTGTTGGTTTAAAAGGTGTATTGAAATAAATGCTGTTTTAATAAGATAACGGTACCCCAACGAACGTGTATATCTGTCTGCTAACCGGCTACATTTTTCCTGCCCAGGCACCTTTGTTTTTATTCAATACTCACGGAGCATGTCTGTTGTTTATATAGCAGCTATCTTGAACGAGCATTAGTGATTCTTGGCGAAAGCACATAATCTGTCGTGATCAGTACATTCAACCGGTTACGATGTGACTTCGTGCTTAGCACAGCCATCGACGGTTTTTGAACAGTTTATTTTACCCAATTATAGTCACTACAATTTTCCTTCAATTAAATAGTAACTAAATAATAGCCTGTCTAAGACAATAATGCTTCAGTTCCATTCCACTTATTTCCTTTCAGACCTCAAATTTTTAGCCCAGTGTCTCTTTCACTTTTTGAAGATTTCTTCATATCGTTTTTCCGAATTTCCATCACCTACCTTGTTATGTTTTTACGTGAATAGCATCCACAATATGAAACCTCTTCAAAAGTGTTTATAGCTTTGGAAAAAGCTAAAGGGAGATAAGCCTGGGCAGCAAATTGGCCAGCAGACTTGTGTGATAATGTAGAGGACCGTGTGGTTTGTTTGCGTGTTGTTGTATTAGGGACACGTGCTATTTGTTACAAGAAAATTGCCGAACTCAAGTTAAGTCCAACTGAAGATGAAAAGAAAACAAACAAGACCGATATATATATATATATATATATATATCTGTGTGTGTGTGTGTGTGTGTGTGTGTGTGTGTGTGTGTGTGTGTGTGTGTGTGTGTATTAAACAACACAATTTTACAATGGAGATAGACAATAACATTTGTTTGTGTGTGTGTGTGCGTAAACATTTGTGTCTATTCTTTGGTGAATGTTCGTACGTTATCTTTTTGCGAGAGCTTTCATTGTAGACGTATTCACTGAAATGAAGAAATGAAAAAGAGAACGAGGCGAGAAGTCGCCCAGTATTTATAGTATAGGGAGAGTGACCCTTAGTGAAAATTAGGGAATTAAGGAGGAGCTAACTCCGACAATACGATATTTTCCAACAAACAAAAACCTGCATCCAATATATTTGCGAATAAAAAGATTATGACATATAGAGTCCAAATGAATGAAGTTATTAATGTCAACTGTGTATCTGCACTGAAGGTTTTCTGATCATACATGACTAGTAAGTCTCACTTTGATTAATTCAACAACATGGTTTTGTAATCTATTCTCAAGATATCAAAAATGGCCAGAGATATCGAGCAGACATTTTAAGTCAAGGGATAGACAAATTCTTTTCGTAAATTCTTTAGTTATGAAAATTTTTAAAATTGTCGTTTCCTTACAAGAAATATTTTGCATTTATTCACCAATCATTTTGCATAACTGTCAATTGTAATTCATAAAATTGTTTACCTAAAACATTTTTCCAGGAAATTAAACTTCTGAAATACTTTGTTTATCGCTATTTCTCGTATTAATGTATTTCCTTCCAAACTATTTTTTATTGATAAGTTAACAGCTTCATTCTATCATCTTTCTTCTAATTATATGTACAACACTATTTTTATATTTTTACTGTTGTTGGAAGTGTTCATATGATGCCGTTTCTTATTTAGTAAACCTCTTCGTGATTTAATAATGCCAGTCTATGGGGTTTGATGAAGGATCGTCTTACCATAACCCTAATGTTTCTATTTTACTTTTATTTCCGTTCGCCATCTGTTATCTTCTTTCCTGCATTTCTTACCAATTTAGCACCAATGAAGCAAACTTTTAATCCATCTGTTAATCTATTCGAAACTGTGTCTCATGCATCTCATTTTTTGTCGTTTAAGCCATTTTGTGGTTTAATCTGTTTTCCCTCCATTTTTATGTCTTACTTTTCCAAATACATGAAACAGATGCTGGAAGCAATAGTTAAAAGGTTTGTCTAGCAAACCATTTATTTGCATTGTAAGTGAGACTCTCAGTGTTTAAGTATTATATTTTACTTCGAATAAATTGGGCTTAGTCAGTATGGATATACATTTCTACATTAGTTTTTAACTAAAATTACCTTCCCACTTTATATAGGCAAGTTTGTAAGATTTGAGAAGAAAGTGATATTTTTTTTTCTTTTACATCTAGTTAGCATGAGTCTACTATGATTTACATCCTAATTATGAAACTTTCAGTCTCTCACAATAGATTAATAAAAATGGATTCTTTTCGTCTGTGAAGACAGAAGAGATAAGCATACTTTCCTCATTTTTTTTAATTTTTTTGAAGCGGAGTTGGTGTCGAAGAGCAGGTGTCACTCGTCTGCCTGTAAACCAAAAGGTAAAAACACAAAAAGATATTGGTTGAAAAAGAAAAACCTAACCTGTTTCGTTTGTACATTTATCTGTCTATTGACTTCAGATCACATTTCAGAGATAAGTTTGGAATGGAAAGATACAAAAAAGTGAAAGTGTTGTATGTCTGCTCATTTCACGCACACGAAAAACATTAACTACTGACAAACACACGTTTATAAATGCTTACATTGTCAACTATTTATACATAGAGAAGTGAGTATGTGGATGTATCTGTACATTTAGAAATATATATATATATATATATATATATATATATATATATATATATGTGTGTGTGTGTGTGTGTGTGGTGTGTGCCTGAATGCCCGAGAAATTTTCATAGAAAATATTCGTCCTCCGACAGGAATCGAACATGTATCCTATACGGAACCGCCATATAGCCTGACGTGCAATACCGATTGGGCCACAGAGAATCGTTAAATGTTGTTAATACTGTTTATTATGAAACAGAGCATTTACTTAAATATTTGTATCTACAAAAGAATGTATAAATATAAAAATGTCTTAAAATAATTGTCGGACTTTGACCATTTCATAATAATATATATATATATATATATATATATATATATATATATATATATATGCCTATGTTGGTGTCTAGAACATCAAATAAATATGAGGTAATTTGGCGGGTATAGATCTATTTCAGTTGATGAAAACCACGCCAGTCTTATTCAACCTTGGTGTATAGACTGTGTTCGTGTTCGTAATAGAAATTTAACTTTGACAGCTTTTGAAAAATTCAAACACAATTTATCCAATTCAAGACGGTGCTTAGAGAGTGTGGGGAGCACTTGGATTATATCCCAATCGATGTATTACTTGTACTATATATATATATATATATATATATATATATATATATATATATATATATATATGTGTGTGTGTGTGTGTGTGTGTGTGTCTGTACTGAAGTGTGTAAATGTAATAAAATTTGAGGTAAAGCTATATATATTCAAAAGACTTTTTATACACCCTAATAAGTATCGAACCAATTATGTGGGCATCGTACTCTATATATATTATTGATCTACCGATTCAGTTCTTTGACCAAGGCCAGCACGCTCAAGCCACGATGACTTGTGACATTGTGCCAACACATATATCGACGGGATCCGTCAACCAATTTGACTCACAAGGCTTGAGTATGGTTTTCAGACACTTGTCAAAGGTGCTGCATGCTTGGATCAACCAGTCGGATAACATCAGGAAATCTCTTTCCTGACAAATTGACCATGGAGAGATTTGAACCTGGGTCTCATAGTCAGAATGAGAAAGTTCTAACCACTCGGCCACGTGCCCATTTACAGACAGAGTAGAAAGAAGATCTATAATTGAAGAGATTCATTTTTCGACGCCAATAATGAATCCTTAATAGTGTGTACTGTTTTCTAAAAATGTCACCTTCTAACATGTGTGGAAGAACGAGACGAAAAACTAACGACCATTACCTAATAAATGTCTGTGGGTTCCTATGTATTTCTGTCCAGTTGACTACAGAAGAATCTGCCCACATGAATGATGTAAACATGTCTGATGTCAGTGTGATGCGTTCCGTTTAGAAATCTGTGCTAATGAGGGTTGTTTGTCGACAGTCAGTGGTCGTGGAGACGAGAGCTGAGATCAGGTGTAACAGTGACAGAAAGTAAGAAAATGTCACAAAAATGGAAAATGACAAACTAGAAGAGCAACAACGAAAATAACAGCTAATAAAAGATCACTAGCATTTTGGAGGCTCGAGAAAACAGCCATTTTGAATTTGTCATAACTGCGCAAAAACGAACAATGTCTTTTCTCGAAAATCTTTTGTAGAATTCCGTAAATACATCTGCTGTTATTCGATATGTACACTTTCCGTTGGTAAAATATTACGCATACTCTATATGCCACCCTATTTTAAACAGTAAATTATAAAACATCATTCTGTTTTTGTTTATTTCCAAGGGCCCTACTATACACACACACACGCATAGATATATTTATATATATATATATATATATATATGTGTGTGTGTGTGTGTATATATATATATATATATATATATATAAATGACAGGAAAACTGTAGTTATTGCTGACGCGTTTCCTATTGTCATTTATATTTATAAATATTGTTTTTCTACAGGTTAACGCTGAGAAATGTTCATATATATATATATATATATATATATATATATATAGATAGATAGATAGATAGATAGATAGATAGATCTAAAGAGTCATAAACCGATTCTAGGTTTCATCTAAACTGATCGTCGGGGTAAAACAGGCCAGTTTTACCCTGACGATCCGTTTAGGTGAAACCCCAGGTAGATTTACCTGGCTCTTTAGGTTTATAGTTGGCTTGCTCTACTTCGTGTACTGAGCAATTTACGTAGTTACTTTTACTCGTTTTGAATTTTTTTTTTTTTTCTTTGGACTCTGAGCTTGAATTCTGGACGATTGTTTTCGCCTCAATTTCATTTTCTTAGTTCTTTCTTTTATTATTCCTCATTTTTCCTTGGGTACTAGTTTGTTCTCCTACAAGCCGAAATAGCTAAGGTTTTTCCCAAGCGAGTACCACTATATATATATATATATATATATATATATATATATATAGATAGATAGATAGA
Source organism: Acanthosepion pharaonis (assembly GCA_903632075.3). Taxonomy (NCBI): domain Eukaryota; kingdom Metazoa; phylum Mollusca; class Cephalopoda; order Sepiida; family Sepiidae; genus Acanthosepion; species Acanthosepion pharaonis. The sequence goes on from CAHIKZ030003683.1 coordinate 1,955,084, forward strand.
TAGATAGATAGATAGATAGATAGATAAAAAGAGAGATACAGGGTGTATAAAAATGCTTTTACAAATTTTGGGAGCGTGTTCCTCACACTAACATAAGGACAAAAGTCCATCTAAACATAGCACTTAACGTTTGCTGATACCTGGATCCTCTCCGACAGCCTGTTGAATGTGCTTTTCGGACTTCTTTGAACCATAGTTTGTGGTGTCATGGATTCTGTCAGAAGCAAACGCTGGATGACTCGGCTGCTTTCGGTCTGGAAACATAATCTGCTTGCTCAAGATATGAATATCCTGCCGTTGTTAAACGGAACACTTCCCAGTTAACTCACTAATACACACGTTAAACGTTGAAGGCAGACTGGCCAGAAATATACACGACTGGCAAATGTAACGTAGTTTAAATGGCAACATAGCGCCCACTACCGTAAAGTTTCTTTAAACTTAACTCAAAAACGAAGGATTTTCGGACATATGTTTATATGGACTTTGTCCTTGATTTAGCGTGAGGAACCCGCCCCCAATGTTCGTAAAAGTATTTTTTTCATATACCCTATACACACACACACACACAAATATATATATATATATATATATATATATATATATATATATATATATATATATATAAAGATCGATTTTTATTCATTAATCCGACAGATTTGATTACTTAAACCTTGAGAGCGGATATGTTTCATTATATGACTTTTCGAATACTCAGGCTGTGAGACGAAAATAAATGAAATATACTGTTTAACAAATAAACGGACCATCTACTCAAATATGGGTATCCACAAAAAATAACGTTTAAGTAATAAGTACAAATCCATCACTTCTTTAAAAATTGCTTTGTGTACGGTTGGATAGGAAATTAAGCAGATATGAATGTTTCGGGAGACGGAGAAAGATTTGCGTACATAAGGCAATATTCATTCGCTCGACCATCGACGCACTTCGTGGCCCTGACGGTGTAAAGCACGTCGGATCAAAAGTGATTTCTTTTGCTATGGGAGACGCAGGTTCCAATAGTGCCAGAAAGCACATATTTTTCTGTAAAAAGATTTCTCTAATATCCAGGCCGTGAGACAAAAATAGAAAAAAAAATATATGTATCGTTTATTAAATAAACGGAGCGTCTATTGAAATATAAGTATCTGCTAAAAATAACGTTTAATTTATGAAAAAAAATATCGCCATATGTAATTACTAATACTTGGAAATCCTTTAAGTGATAATGAATTATTTTTTTTTCTTTCCATTCTTTTAGTTTTTTGTCACTGAAACAGGTTTTAGAATGAGGGTGCCAAATCATTTTTACATATTTTGGATAGGGCAACGGCTATCGGTGCCAAAATTGAGACCAGTAAGCGGTGTTCAAATTCTGTTGCGTTTACTTTAAAACTAATGCACTTGTGAAAGACACGAGGACATTTTTTCTGCTCTATTCCAAACATGTGTTAAATAGCAGAATATATTGTACTCCTCACTAGTTAAAGAGAAGATCAAATCTGATTTAAAAGCCGACATTGATTGACTCGTTTGATTTTTACAGCTTATCAACCTGTTACAGATTATTTAAAGCCAGAAAATATTTTGAGATTGTAGAAATGTGTATGTGGGGTGGGCGATCATAATGATTCAGTGATGCAAGTTTTACTAACTAATCCATAGCTGGAGAAAAAGAAGTGGATTCATGCCTTTCCCAAGGGTATTGGCGCGTAAGTGAATATAATGGACTTAAGTTGGGCACCTCGACTTGGTGTAATGGTTAACAAGCTTGTCTCACTAGAACAATTACAAATGAGTAGTGAGTTCGATCCTCACTGGGTTCCCCTTAATTTCGACCTTGTGCCACATGTAAGCTACGCATGGAAAATCTATAATGTACCTAATTGGATTTAGAACTCGGCACTCCGATTAATAATTCCTAGTCATTATCCATTACACCACCCGCACATCCAAGCTTACAGCACCTGTTATCCCAAAGCAGTCACCGATCTAGGCATTGACCTGGTTCGATGTTGTTTAACTTCGGTTATCGTACTGGAACTGATGTTTCAAAGTATGTGACCATAAGCCCTTTAAGATCGTAGAGAAGGCAACAGAGAAATACACTACAATCTTTCACAAGAAGCCATGGCAATTCCAGGATAATAAAGAAAAAAAAATCGGTCACCTATATAATGAAACGTTATGGCATTAAAACAAAAATAGCCTGCTTAATTTTCAAAAGACCACAATGTTTTTAGCCGTTAGTTCAGAAAATTACTATATTTTTAGGAGTTCGCTGTTATATTTACACGGCAAGCAAAGATTTAATAAAAACATCACTTCCTGTACGAAATAATACAACGGACTCCAGAATGTTGTTCTTTTTTGTTTTCCTAAAAGAAACTTGATTTGTGCAATTTTTTAAGGTGTGTGCTATTTTGCAATCGCCTCTGACGCAAAAAATTCTGAACCATAGCTAGAAGCCAGCGTGATTTTTTCTACTTAAAAAAAAACCGATAATTCATTGATTACAACATTAAATAACGGGCCTCGGTATCAAGAATAAGTTATTTGCTGATAATAGGACATTTCAGCTAACTTATTTAAAGAATTCCTCAGGCGGCTGCCGTCATGTCTTCATAAACTAATCTTCACTATTTTTAGTATAGCAGGAAAATTGTATTTTCTCAATAGATTCGGTGTAATTATTTGCAAATTTCCTCAGTATAAAGACATTTAGGCACATATATAAAATTATATCCATATGTTTATATATATATTTGTATATGCTAGTAAGTAAAGTTTGGATGAGAATCCAATGAAATTGTAAGCAATTTCGATAATTTCTATTTTGACATATTTCTCCGATGAACTGGCGTTATCAGAAAAGAAAAATTATTTAACAAAATCTTCGTTAGCAAGAGAAAACTTGGTTCACATTAGACATATAGAGATTGATTTTTACTTTAACTGTATCGCTATAGAATTTATTTTTCACTCATATAAGCAGAGTTTTTATTTGTTTATATAGTCATTTATTTTAAAGATTTAGCATTCAATATTCTATTTCCTGTTCACCGAAACAAGTCAAAATAAAAATTTTACAAATTGTCGTATATATTTACCATATTTATTGTTGGTACGCCTGTGAACTTTTCCTGGTGTTTGAATGTTTTTATCACGATGTACCTTCATCTCATCCGGATGGGTATCCCAGAGAGTGTAGTTGGTGAATGCATGGTATGTACGCATCAACTAACCTTGTAACATATTGAACTTTCCAAAGGGTTGTAAAATACCCACATTCACAGATAAATATTGCCGAACGTCTAATGATTGCGTAAGGACGCATGAAATTATTAGCTGTATTCGGTCATTGTTCACCTGGAATATATTTAGAAATATAAAGGCTCGTCAAGTTAACATGCCATTGAAGTTTTTTTCTCCTCCGTTCTACCTCTGTAGTCCCTTACGATCTGCTCATATATATATATATATATATATATATATATATATAGTCATCCACAGAGAAACTGTTTCGCATTATCAGAGCCCTTCAGTGTGCCTAGACGTCTGATTGTGTCAAGTCGGGATCGAAATCTGATCGATTTGTCCTCAGTCAGAGACCTTACACCTAAGCTGTCGGTGCTCAGCAGAGAGAAAATAGGGAAATTTATTTTAACGTTTTCTATACGAAATAAGCCAGTAGCCAGGAAAGCTCAATTTGTAATTGAAGAGCAATGCATTAATAGCAGCAGCAGACACTGTTTTTAAAATTACCCCTTTTCCCCATCTGTTTCCATAGTAATTAATTTTACGAATGAACATGCTTATAAAAATGCGTAAATTTCAAGATTGGTTATTCCTAAATTTTTGCTTGAGGATGAAACAGGGCTTGATACTTTAATTCAATTTAATTTTAATAATTATATTGAGGTTTTTGGATCTTGTTTTTGAAACATGAGAATTCTTATGTAGCGAAGGAGTCATATTTTTTTTTTAAATAATTATAATTTAAACCCTTCTTGTGTATGGAGCACTGTTTTTTGTTTTTTTTTAAATAAAAACAAAAACACTAAAGAACTCTTGATTATTTACCTAACATGTTCTTTCCTATTTTTCTACATATTTGCACACACACACACACACACACACACACACACACACACACACACACATATATATATATATATATATATATATATATATATATATATATATATATATATATATATATATATGATAAGTTCCCCATAGTTTCTAAAAGTTGCGATGGAAGTTTTACAGATTTGGGAGTGTAGTCATCAATCTTTTGGGGACCATATCACTTCGAAAAGACAAGAATGCATATCTTTGTTTGAAATGTAGAACAACTGAACAAAATTACCAGGTGGGACAACATTTAGAAGGAAGATCGTGCTTGATTTAATAAGTGTCTACATTTTCACTCTAATAAATTTTCAACATGATCGATACGCCCGAAGTAGTTTCATAATGTTTAATTGGTTTTTACTAAGCGATCCTATATAGGCTCTAGGTATTATTCTTTTACAACGTACCATATTTTTTTTTGTTTATGTAGTCAGTGGAAGAACACTTTAATCATAGGTAACGTGGAGCTTTTACATCCTAATATAAAGACGTACATATAGACCACAGTCTTTCTGCCAACTGGTAGTATTGTACGTCCTTTAATCAGGTCAGTATCATAAACTATCATTTGAATCTCATGAGTTTGCCAAACTAATTCCCGAGCATGACATAGCGATGTCTGTAAAATAAGTTGCTAATATTGTAGATACGAGACATGCATGATTAATGGATCAGGAGTATATTATTGAATTGTTATTTTAAAGAGTTAGGAGGAGTATATATTTCTGTGGTCACCAACAAATAAATGGCGGACATTAAATAATCCGGCTCAAGAACTTAATAAATGAGAGGAAATAAGACATGTTAGTTCGCAATCCGAAGCAGGTGGTAACAACGACTAATGATGATATATGACATCTGTTATTCTGTAAAAACGAATAACCCGAGAAAGATCTGGAACCAAGTGCGTCAGAAAAAATAACCTTTTTATCCTTATGCAAACATATACGACTCCATTTTTATTCAATGCGAGGATCATCTTGAATGAATTATTCTCCACCCTAAAACTCTTACCTAAGAGACAAAATATTGCTAGCATCTCACTATATTGCTATTACTATACCAGATGTGTTACATTCCTTAGTAACACCCGGTCAGACTTTCACAACTATGATCTGCCATGGAATGTTCACTGTGGCAAATTATCACCATTTCCCTTTGAGTAATTTCCTACAGGACATCTGTTACTTTGTCGAACAGACTGTCGCGATATTGCTTCCTTGACAACTACTATCTTGGTTTCGCCAAGTCCAGGGTCACTCGATATATATCCTACTTGTCCTGATAATATGTGCTTCTTCATCCCTACTTCCTTCTCCCTAACAACAGTCTTGCTCAGTAACCCTCTACCTTAAATTCTCTTGCGCCTGATAGTAGGTGAACTAACAGTATAACACATGCACTTTTATTTCGATTGAAATTGGACAACACGTGTATTATTCCCAAGTCGCGGAAAATCTTCTAAAATGTAGTAGAATGGATTTCAGATGAGCGTAAAGAAATGTCGATCACCGTTTAAACTATTTTTTTAATTCTTACCCGACACAAAAAGTCATTTCCGAGCAATATCGTTATAAACGATAGAAACGGGTTTATTATCAAGATCATTGCAGCTAGATACAAGAGAGCGTACAAAGTTTCCAGCTAAATGATGAAAAATATCTTTTTATTTCATGTAATTCAAAGGGAATTTTTGATTAGGAATTCCTAGAAGTTGAGCAATTGGCACGTTTGAACGGTGCAATGAAACATATTTATCTTGGCATATATGCCATTTTTATACTATCACTGATTTTAAAACAGTATGGAAAAAAAACTAATTTACTGGCTGAATAATGACTTTATGAATTTTATAAATAAATTACTTTCCAAAAACACGCCATTATCAATATAATATGATACAATTGGCATTTTATCTGAAAGGAAGTTCACCAGTGTCGATCCTGATCAGTACTTACATTGGAGCGTCTTGAAAAGACAGCGTAATCTAAAACACCTCCTAAAAACTGAAATATGTTTAGAATTTAAAATATACAAAAAGGTTTGATAAGTCGGAAAAAAAAATCAACGAATCAATTTTTATCTGAAAGGCGATGTGAGAAAATGGAAAGATAAGAAAAATACTTACAGGAAATTAATATCTGGATATTAATTCGTTCTTATTTCTCCTAGTCAGTTAAAAGTTTTACTCATCAAAGATTTTCCAAAAGGCGGAGTTAACTTGTAAACCTTTTGTATACTGATAATATCAATTAATGGTTAGAGTACAATATTTATTCTGCCTTTTCTTTTTTTAAATTGTAGACTGTTGATGTTGAAACTGCTTTTAATACAGGCACAAACACAGAGTATTTCCTGCTCAGCTATGTACCGATCATATAAATGAAGTTCTTTTAAATAAGGTATCACAGAAAGTGATGCAATATTAGTTTATTGTTGCCATGTAGACCTTATAAAACCTGAGAAATGCATAGAATCCTGTCGCTGCTAAAATCGATTTCTTGCGCTTCATCGCATTTTGACGACCACGCCCAAAATTGCTTTTTTTTTCCTTTTTTAAATATTTGTTTATGGCGTCCTTAAGCCTATAAACTTAACTGGACTCTTAAATGGCCAATATAAATTGAATCCTGTAGTGTCAGATTTTGCTAAAACTCTTATGTTGGAAAGAGAAACATCTTATTAATTGTGGCGAAGAAACATTTATTAAAATGACGTTTGCAGAAGAATGATGTACGTATCTGAAATACTTAAAAATCAAAATATGCAAAAAAAATAAGAATCAGCAATACATAGATTCATTGCTTTTAATGGCCTACGCGTTTCTTGCTTCACTTATTTCTCGCAACTGTTTCAACGCCGAAGAGGTAAATAAGAAAATTTAAAGAGAACACACTGAGGCGAGTGTTATTACGCTTGCATTAGGAAGCATGGGAGGCACGGTGGAGTAATGGATAGCGGCTTGGATTGAGGAATCGGCGAGCCGAGTTCGAATTCCAGTCGAATCCAGTCGAATCCATTACATTTCATTTACGTGCTAATACCCTTGGAAAGGTATCAATCCTCTTCTCTTTCCCTCCAGCTAGAGGTAAATAGTAGGACAGAGTGGGTTCTATAGCCTTGGTCTGCGGAGGGTCGTTTGTTCAAAAAGGGTCACCTTCAAAAAGTGTGGTTGGTTCTACACAAAGCCTTCAGCACTATAAACAAATCATATGTGCAGGTGTCAACTGCTTGACCCTCATAAATCGAATACGACGAGAGAGTCCATATATATATATATATATATATATATATATATATATATATATATATATATATATATATATTACTTGCATATATTCTATAGCCTTAGATGAAAACTGGTCTACCGCAGAAAAAAATAGCAACCTAATACGGGAAAAAATCTGCCTTGTATCGAAAGATACATGAGCGTCTAAGCATAGCATATAACTGACTTAGGATGGATTATCAGACTATGAAGTTTGTTTTCCCACATACGGAACATTTGGAGACGAGCTGAGAAGTGCAATCAAAATGAATTACTTTCTCTGGTCGACGAGTATTTGGTATAAATTATCAGCAAGATATATCTTGTTTTCCCTCAAAAGAAAATCAGAGGTTGTGAATATCGGATATAAAACTGTCTTCTATTTCCATTTGAACAATAAAGCAAACATGCGTTATAAGATAAGCTAACACTTGCTTATTATTTGTATCATCAGTAAAACTCCCATATTTCAAGACACCTAACAATAATGAGACGAAAATGTCGTTTGTGGGATTGGGAGAACTATCGGACTTTTGTCAATGTCCGTTCATTTTAGCTTCAAATATAAATCCATGCACGTGGAAAATGATCTTTGAGGAAGTTATTCTGTTCTACTTGTGACTTGTGACTTAGTGCTGTCATGATCATCGAAAGATTCCAAACAGTTTCGTTTAGCAATTTAACTTACATGGCACTTCTTGACGGAGTTACACTTTGCAATCGTCTTCCCAGACCGATACAACGAACAGGTTACCTCATTGGAAAATCGACCATGGTGAGTTTAGAACCCAGTTATAATGATTTGAACAACTTTTAGATGCGTCCAATACAAATTTATATCTGGTTGGTCATAGTTCTCTCTCTCTCTCTCTCTCTCTCTCTATATATATATATATATATATATATATATATATAGCTGTCTCTGTCTGTTTCTCTCTCACTTATTATATATATAGCTGCCTCTCTCTCTCTCTCTCTCTCTATATATATATATATATATATATATATATATATATATTGTCATCCACAGACAGACTGTTTCGCTGTATCACAGCTCAATCAGTGTGGCTAGACGTCCGGTTCCTCTAGCTAGGATCATCAGAGATTCTAACCCTAAGCTCTTGTCGTCTATGTATATGTATCTGTACTTAGCTCGATACTATCAATAAATCGACCATGGTGAGATTCGAACCCGGTTATAATCATCGAAACAACTTTTGAGATGCGTCCATTTCAAATTTATCTCTGGACATGCATAGCTCTCTCTGTCTCTGTCTCTCTCTCTCACTCCCTCTCTCTCTCTCTCTCTCTCTCTATATATATATATATATATATATATATATATATATAGATAGATAGATAGATAGATATCGCTTGTTTTAAGATACTTTTTCGTCAATATTAAAATGTTTCACATGGAACTATCGGCACATTCAAGTCAAAAACGTTCGAATAGACAGTTCTAATAGCTTATGTGGTAAACCTAGAATTTTACACTTAATAATTTGCTTTATAAGCTAGTACATACGGTGCATTTTTACAATATTTAAAAGTTAAAATTTAAGCTTTGCTAATTTTCTCATAAAATCATTTTATAATTACCGGTTTTTTCGATTAGCAAAAGTAAATCAATTTCTACAAAGTTGTTATTGAATAAATTTGTACATTTAGCAATGATTTGAATATATTTATCTATGTGTGTGTCTGAAAGAGCGTGAGAAAGAGTCTGTTGAGAACTGTATGAGGTTAGTTTTGCAAAAGTGCAAGACAGCAATAAGGGGATGTATTTGGTATGTAATATTTGGTATTCAAAATCAGACTTCCATCTAGAATCAAAAACCAATTCGAAAACTAACACACAACAGATGCGGACATCGCAACGTATAGTTAAATCAATTGCAGTGACCTGTGTTACTCATGTAGCAAAAGTGAATATTGATTCTGGTTAGGTGTCGGTCAAATTAGTGACTGCAATTTTAATCAATTACCGTGACCTAGATGAAATGTTCAAATGAAATATTCCCTGTTGAGGCTTGATTTTTTTTCTGGTTTAGTTTCTTCTTCTTCTTCTTCTTCTTCTTCTTCTTCTTCTTCTTCTTTAAAACTTAAAGTGTCGGCTTGAAATGGTCGAATATTGTGAAAAAAAATTATGACGACGTTTTAATCGAATTTAGACACTTTGGAGTTGCAGCTAAGCGTAGTTAAATGATTTTGAACGGAAAACAATGCGGCATTTTGAAGAGATGAAGACAATGAATAATCAAAGATTCGATTAAGGCAAAACTAATGAGAACAAATGAAATTGGGTGAATGTCAGACAGAGAAATTAGTCAACTCAAGGGAAGATACGCCATAGATTTAATGAAATTGATGGGAGAGTATGAACGTCGAAAAGTTTATATATATATATATATATATATATATATATATATATATATATATATATATATATATGAAAGGGGTTGGGGAAGTTCTTAACCCGAAACACTTTCCAAAATCAAATGACTGACAAAATTATTCAAACATAACTTGAATTCATTTGAATTTAACAAAACAAGTTCAAATACATATACACATACACACATATACACAGACGCACAAAGACACACACACACATACATATATATAAAGAGAGAGAGAGAGAGATCACAAGAATGTACAGTGTTTAAACTGACCGCAATGCATGCTGGTTGCAAATTTCAGGTAATTGATATATTAAATCTATTTTCAGTAACATTGATTACTCGGTTTCTTTTACATTTCTTTTACACTAAGTGTGTGTGTGTGTGTGTGTGTGTGTGTGTGTGTGTGTGTTTATTATTAATCCGACCTTTTTTATTGCTTCAAATGTGATTACACTTCGTTCTTCGTATTTGAAATAGACGTCTCATTTTCATTTATTGAACAGTCTGAGTTAAGTTTATCAGCCTGCACATCAAGGAAAATAGAACCTTGTCCACTGAGACATCGTCACAGAGCGGTAAATGACACTGGATCAAACGGTGGCTTCGTTTTGATCCCTGACGGAGAATGCATTTTTTCTTTACAACAATTTCTTGAATGCAGTAGTCTATGGGCGTAATACACGTTTTTAATACACGCAAATGAAGCGTCTGTACGAAGTATCCACTATAATAAATTTTGAAGTTATATATATATATATATATATGTGTGTGTGTGTGTGTGTGTGTGTTGACATGGTTTCGACTATGCTCTAGATGCACCCTTTCTAAGATTGCCTCCATGTTTTTAAAACAACATCCCACTACTACATTGGATATCCCAGATTCAAATCATCCTGATCCCTTCATTCCTTCATCCGAATGTTGTTCTGTGGTATTGAGTTCCAGTGACTGTAGTAGACACTTTAATATAGAAATCTCATTGCTATGTTCTGTTAATGAAACCATATTTCTGATTTGCCTGTTACACGGTGTGTTGTCCCGTTGGGTGTGGGGGACCAGAGGATAGATACATCATTATCATAGATTGAGTAACGTGTCATCTATAATACCTAGGTAGTCTGCAAATTTGAAACGATTTTTAATTGGTATCAAGTGTCCTTTTGTATGCCAAGAAAATATTCTCCATCCCGTTACGCAATCACGTCCAGTCTGGACATGACAGGAATGATCTATGCTTACCCCAAACTCTGATTTTATCATTCGAATGGCGCTGTAGAAATCAAAACTTATCAGACTGGACAATGTTTTTTTTTTTTTTTCATTTTGGCTAGTTTTTATAATATTTCGCGAATTGTAACCTCTTTCTTGTATTTATCTGGAAGGAGTGGAATCTCGTTTTCTGCTACTGCTGTAGTTCCTTTTGTTTCAAGATTCTTCGTGTTGTGAATTCATAGATGCTCTCCTGTATATCTCCGTTTTAGAGTTCATTTGAAAAACTTTTGCTTTTCTATAAACCAGAACCAGACTGGTCATGTTTCCAACGTCTTTCATCAACAAGGGATTTCTGCCACAGAATTGCTGCTCAATGAAATATGTTTGCTTTATCTTATTAGTCTATGTAAACCCAAGAGATAGTTATGCATGAAAAACTTCATAGAGGTTTCGAAATACTCCGACCCACTCATTTGACACCAAAGACCGTGCCGATTCCTTAAAGCTAAAGCAATTATGACACTTGATTAATTACTTATGATAACACCTACTTTCCAGCTCTGCCTTCGGTTTATTTTTGGTATTGTTTGTACAACACATCCAACATTATCTTTGTGGGTGCTTTCCGATTCATATCTACAAAAGCAAGAATCACGAGGGCAGAAAATGTTGAGAGCAACAAATGTCAGGAGCATGATGGTGTGGAAAGGCATGAACCGATATATATATATATATATATATATATATATATATATATATATATATATATATATATATATATATATATATATATATATACAGAGTGAGAGAGAGAGAGGGAGAGAAATTCTGAATTTTGAATTAATGCAGAGAACGTTAGAATATATATTATTTTCGTTCACATTACATTCGGATATATATATATATATATATATATATATATATATATATATATATATATATATATATATATATATATATATATATATATATATATATATGAGATGAGGTATTATAATTACTTGCATTATTTACGTTATTTGGACTGTTATCCTCGTCTTAATTGCCTTATTCACAAAGTTTCGACCATTGATTGGATCCAGTGACCAAACCCAAAGAGTTGTGAGTTCAATACCAGGCCACAGCGGTATTGAACCAAAACTTGGAGTCTGGTGTTAAAGGGAGATATCTGAGGCATCTGGAAGAAACATGGCACGTGGAATTAGAACAATGTACCCGGATGGCCGAAATAAAGGGTTCGGTTCGTAATTACAATCACCTGAAGTAGGCCGGATCTCACAACGGCCGAAACGTTGTAATAAATACAAATGGCAATGAATATGAGGATAACAGTCAGAATGATGTAAATAATGCAAGTTATATATATATATATATATATATATATATATATATAGAGAGAGAGAGAGAGAGAGAGAGAGAGAGAGAAAGAAGGAGAGAGATGAGTACTTTCCATCCAATAGATTGATATCATTTATTCTATGGTTTACTAATAAAATCATAACATTCAATCATATGACGACGTCTATTCTGTGCCTTCTTTAAACAATTGCACATCCCCTGTTTAATAGGAGCTTTTTGTAAATACGTCTATACACAGATTATCATGGAGATATCAACAGAATAACATTGGTATTATTTCTGTGTCTGCTGATGTTTTATTTATATGCAGGAAAATACATACGTATATATATATATATATATATATATATATATATATATATATATATATATATATATATATGAGCATTCTTTAGAAAACTATTTCTATATGTTGTTATAGGTATTTTGGCTGCACGATAAAATTAGTCAAAAGATGAAAGTATACGTTTTTTTGGGTTTTGCTTTTGGTTCATCTTTGATCAGTAAAAGCAAATTTTGTCGGTTGGTTTATCGTACTACTACCAACGTAGACTGATAGACCCATGGGAACGGCTGGAACTAATTAAATTACCTTGATTTTCATTTTGTTCAACCCACTCTCAACACCTTTCACCCTGTACTTCTAAACATGATACATAACCTCGCAGATTATGCCTACATTTGTGTACATTCATGGATGTGTTCAGGAAGGTCTGATTCCATCACCACGAAGAACAAAATCATAACAAAAACCTGCTATTTGCAACCGTCCAGCTTCGTAGGATCAATTGTTACCAAAATTTCGAAGTTCTCAATTCAGACTGAATTTGGCAGACTTTATTTCAGTTTGGTGTTCATCTGAAAACTTCTGCTTTTCAGGCAACAAGAAATTGTGATTCTTGTCATTTCTTATTTTCTGGGTATTTTCATAAATGTTTCTGAGAAATAAAACTGTCTGGTTACCATTGCTTTCGCTATGGCATTATATTTATTTCTATTAGATTGATTAACAACAAAGATTAGAAAACCGGTGTCTCTTCTGTAGTATAACCAGCAGCTTTGAAAAAAGCGGGAAATTCTTATCTCGGCTAAGGGCATTAGTACGAAGTGAACAAAATTTGATGTAATCGAAATAAAATAAAAAAAGTCCATTTTCCGAAACGGAAACAGTTAGTTCATCCGGGGCTTGACTTTAAGAAAATTAAAAAGAATTATAGGTGAAATAGGTTTTAAATTGAATTTGAGTTTATCTCTAACAAATTTTTCAGAAGTACCTCTTTGTTAGAAATTCTTAAGAAATAAAATAATTTTGAAACGAGAAATTGCACTTGCTCGGTTTGTTAAGCTTTAAGTATTTTTTTGTTTTCTATAGAGACAAAGCCAATTTATTATGCTTGCAAATCGTTAGATTACCCATGCACTTGATTTCTTTGTCATCCCCACGTCCAAGAAAAAAAACTGCTAGCAATTAAGAAATGTAATTCTCACTTGCAGTGTCGAGAGTTTAGAATTGACTGTTTAATTAATAATTAATTCATTGTAAGCGCTAATTAATAGTTATTCAGCTCAAAATTGATTCTTATCAGTAGTGAATTCCAGTTCGATGAATATTGATACAACAGTAAAGTGTAGAACAAGTCTCAGCTTTCAAGATCAGGAAATCTCGATTTCTCTCTTTCCCGTTTCATTTACTTCTTTCTCTTTCTCTCTGTGATATTTAGCTTCAGGACATAGTTGATTACGGCTCTCCACATTTCCTATCTTTTGTTTCTATAAGCAAGACTTGCTGCTTTATCAACGTTCTTTTTCTTTGTAGGATTTACCCCCGCTCTCCGTTCCATCTGCACAAATATTTCAAGGAGTTTATTCATATTTTTACTATATTTCTAAGATGGGGAGTTATCGTTATTTACATTTGTCACAGTTGGAATAATGTCCTAATCATTGGGCTTTCCGGTCTTCTTCAGGCATCTGACGACCCGAATCCACGATAGTAGAATTTTGAAGTGATTCTTTTATTTAAACTGCGGGTTTAGATTGTTCTCATTGCGTGATAATGTATCGTCTTAGTTAATTGTTTAGTTATTGTCTGTTGAATTTCCACTAAGTCTGAAAGAGTGGCAGCGGAGTGAGCCAAGACTGACAGCAAGTCTATAGCAGCGGCCGACAAGGCAAGAAGCAGATTAGGTTTAAGGTTCCAAGATTGTCTCAAGAGACAATGGCCTAGATGATTAAAGCGGTCGTTAGTGGATAATCATGATAATTCCAGTTTTGTTAATGGTTAAATGATTAGGATACGAAACTTGGGATTTTGTGATCTTCTACGACAGGCTTGTTGCGTTGTGGGCAGTTATACGTTTCTCAACTTGCTGCACGTGTTAGACACGCCTGCGTTTGAAATTGGGTATAACACGCTGTCTCCTGAAAATATCCACAACAAAAATGGCGGACTCGTGATGTGAGGGACACGTAAATAAATGACAAGAACCGCTATATATATGTACAAACAAATAATAATATATTAACAATAAATTTATATATGTGACAAAGACAATGACGTGTGTAACAAAAGAATGTGAAACCAATTTGGGTCAAAAGAATGCCAAATGGGTGGTTAGTCCGTACGTTTTCCAAAGCAAAGCACGTTTTTCACGAGAGATTTACATTCTGACGTGTAAACGGGTACGAAAACGGTGAGGAGGTTACGAAGAATTATTACAGAGCATTTATAGTCCGGAGAGCGTCCCGTATTAGTGGTTTCAAAACATAAAAAGAAGATAACCCGAGAGGAATTTCTATGATTTTTTGCATTGTGAACACCTCTTGCTAAAATAAAATGGTCGTGACTTCACCAACACTAAGTATTTGGAATAAAGAATTCACGACCTTCTCTAAAAGAGGTACCTCGCACATTACAGCAAGATGAACAACTAATGATGCTCCCCACGGAAAACCAGTAATATAAAAATTTTCTTTGTTTGACAATATTTACCTTTAGAAATCACGTGAGATTAAGGTTAAAATAAAGAAAATGTTGCATTCTTATTGGAATAACAGCTAATTTTTCGGCAATGTTCTTATTGAATTTTTAAACATGTGGATTTGTTTTTATTTAGAAATAACATACATCCCGTCTCATGTATTCGGGATGAATTCAATAACCAGCAGATAATGACCCTAAATGTAGAATATTAAATCAAACAAATTCTGTTGCACCCGTTAACGCTGATTTTTATGCAGCCCCCACTTTATGAAAACCTGCAATTAAATATTGCATTAACATTTGTTTTTGAAAATAACAAAGATTTTTTCAGAAAGAAGTCCTAATTTTCAACCCATAGCTGGAGAGAGGAGAGCGGCTCCCCGATCCCACTATCTTTGATGATATCCGTTAGTCTACCTAAACAAAATTGGCTATATACTAGAAGCCTATTCAGAAAAAAAAATGAGAGCTTAGATTGTTCAACGCTAAACGTTCTTACACAAGAAAATAAACACTTTAAAATTTAACCAATATTAAATTGCAAAAAATTATTTTCTCTTACAAAATATGATTCGATTTTAAACAACCTTCAAAGGGTTGATAAACTACAAAGATACTGATAACTCACAGTTGTGTGACATTATGTGTTATGGGTTCCTGGAGGCGTAGCTTAAGTTCTCTATATTTTGTGTGGTTTTTGAGGCAGAGAAATTCTTGATGCTCTATGCCTATGTCAACTGTAAAGTGTCAGTATATTATCTTACAAAAGAGAAGAAAGAACATGCATAACTGACTTTAGGTCTGTTTAGGCGAAAATGGTTTTATATTCATCGGGGAATATGCAATAAGGCATTTCAGTCATTAATTGGAACGAACAATAAGGGTAGGATTTACAGATATTGCAGAGAATTATTATCGCATCAGCGAAAAATGTTAATTTTGGAGTCCTGATAATTGCTTCAGTTTGATTAGTGTAAGCGTTTATGCCATAAACTTGAGCCTTTAGATTTTCAACGTAATATGCATTTGACTATCGATTGATTGCAAGAAACCGTTAATGGTCTTAAAGCTTCGTTATCAGTTTCTGCTCCTGATTAAGTTTTATTCAGTCGAACTAGCTCTAACATTCATGGGTCTATTACGCCAACCATCACGATCGGAAGGCCATTAGGGAGGCATTCTGTGTCATAACATTGCTGGTCACTGTAGGTGGTTACTGGGCGACCAACCATCTTGCTCCGTGGCTAGGTGTCCAGAGCAGCAGTTCATTCGCGAGAAGCGTCCTGCAAAGCGTTTACTGCGTTCGAGTAAGATTGTAGAAATATCAAGAATTGGGGTATAGACCTGTGATTTAGTTGGATGCTGTCTCCAGGAGATGTTAAGTATAGCTCACAGTATCCGAGTGGACAGTCTATTTAGGGTTTTAGTTAATGTCCAAGCAATGGCACCCTTCATTAACACCTGCCTCTACAGTGGCTCAAAAGAATTTCCGCATGAGGTTGGCTGTTAGATCAGATTTCCAGATTGCATCCATTTTATTCAAGGCGACCCAGGCTTTAGCTATGAAAATTTCCGCGCCCCTTTCAGTAGAATTTATCTTGCTTCCCAGATATGTAAAAGATTCGATAGATTTTATTTATTCACTGGAGACAGTTTGTATTGAGTCTAGCTAGTTGAAGACAATGAATTAAGTAATTCTATGATAAAATGAATATTTTCATATCTATCTTCCTTCCAAAAACATTTTTAGAATTTTGATTATGAAAATACAATTTATTTATTTTGCATTTCGTTTGAATCTATTTTCTGGAATTGAACCTGTAGACTACTTTCTGTATATAAGATTTATATATCAGTTTTAGATACTAATATCTAAAAAAAATGAGTAAAGAAAAAAAACGAAAATGAAGTGCAATGATTTATTTTAAAAATTAATAGCAATAATTATTTTAAACAAATGGTACAGCTCTATAGAATCGCCATAGATTGAGGCCAAGAAGAGAAGCTTTAACCTCTGTTTCGTTTTCAGTTACAGAAATCCAACCTCTACCCCACTTTTGGTGCTTATAATGATGGTAATAGGCTTTTTGCAGCTATGGTCTTTTTATAGCAGAATGATTTACCTAACTGTTCACACCAGCTTCTACCTTGCTAATGACGACCTATTTTTAAGAAACATGTTAGTATAATAAAGCACAAGCAAATCAGTTCATGCCTTACTCAGAAGAGAAAGAATACTAGTCTTAATTCTAATATGGCTCGCTGATTCTATTGCGAAAAGAACACGCGATGACAAAGACAGAAATAACGAGACATGTTTCTCTAAAACTGGATTGTTATACCAAGACTGATTATTTACAAGCGCTGTATTTACTTACCTTCATATTTTACACGCACACGCAAGCACACACACACACACACACACACACACACACACACACACACACACACATATATATATATATATATATATATATATATATATATATATATATATATATATGAAAATAAACCAGGGGACAGATGATTCAAAAAAGAAATTAGTAATTCTTTTACCTAAAGCTTGTACAAACAAGTCATAACATTCTGTTAAAATGTATATAGAATATTTCAAATGAAATTAAGTTAAATGACAAATTATACTTACATTTTAAATGTGGGATTTCAAGCATTTCAGGATGAAGCTAATGAAATATTGTCTCTATGATGCTGACAATTTTAATGTTCTTCATAATAAAAAGAGATGATCGAATGCGTCTCAGAAATTTTTCATCTGAATTTTCGACGATTTACTTGTAAATTGGAAAATATGCAATAAAAAATTCTTGCAGCCTTAACATATACATATATATATATATATATATGTGTGTGTGTGTGCGTGTGTGAAATCTAGATATAATAGTTCGTTGTAAGCAAATTGAAAAAGACATACTAATAATAATAATAATAATAATCCCCCCAGACAGCGTGATCAGAGACCTCAAAAATAAAATATGTCTACCTATTGACATGGCAGTCCCTGTATCTTTGAATATATTTTTTAAAAAAACTATCAAAATACAAGGACTTTAAAATAGAAATCTCAAAAATGTGGCACATGTGGACATGAACAATTCCTCGGATTGAATGGAAAAGATTCTAATAGAATCATTGAAGGATTTCCTGGTAACTCATGCCTTACAGAAATACAAAAAATTTACTTACAAGTACAGCTCACACCTTACGAAGGGCTTTATCTATGTACAATATTTTTGATTTTTTTTTTAAATGTTCAGTGGAAAATATTATGATGCCATTTCTGACCTTAGATCTCTGGTCGGGACCCGGAAAGAAATGAGTATACACCAGAAATCAAAGGAAATATAATAATAATAATAATAATAATAATAATAATAATAATAATAATAATAGTTATAGTTATTGTAGATCATTAGCCCACTAGACAAAAGAGAATCATGATGAGAAAAAGTTAAAAATTGGAATTTTCGAACTTACCTGTCGAGGTCTCTCGTGATTAAACCATCTAAAAATTCTGTATTAGCTTTACGACGTTTTTTTTTTCATTTTTTTTCTAGCTTTTACAGTTAAATTTCTAATACCGACACGAACTCAGCCTATATCGGGGTTGAATAAAACTGTTGAATTTCGTCGGTTGAATTAAACTTTTTACCCATGTGAGGTGATTTTGGATTTTATCGTGGATTATTTTCTCTTTAATAATAAATACACTGAGGTCTTTTTTGCGGATCAGATTTAATATTTTATTTTACTAAGATCCACTTGGATTATATATCAATAGATTTATTATCTTTGCTATATTGCTCCTATAACGTTTAGTTAAGCTCTTTCGGGATTAATCCAACTGGAAATTCTGCATTAGTTTTTCAACGTTTTTATTTTTTTTAAGCTTTCACAGTTAAATTTCTAATTCCGATACGAACTCTGTCTATACCGGAGTTGAATAAGATTGACAAATTTTGTAGGTTGATATAAGCTTATCCCATATATGAGGTGATTTTGGCATATATATATATATATATATATATATATATATATATATATATATATATATATATATATATATATGTGTGTGTGTGTGTGTGTGTGTGTGTGTGGTGGACTCTCCCGTCGTATTCTACGTATGAGGGTCAAGCAGCTAGGAACCGACAGCGAGACACCAGCACATATGATTTGATTATAGTGGTGAAGGCTTTGTGCAGAACCAACCACACTTTTTGAAGGGCCGAATACAGAGACCTGGTGCACTACGTATCACAAGGTCCCCAAAAGATCCCCCGCAGATTTTGAATTCAGTTGTTCTTCTACTAGAACAGTTGCCATCCAAGGCTATAGAACCCAATCTGTCCTGCTATTTGCTATGGAGGGAGAAGAGGATTAATACCTTTCCCAATGGTATAACCTCGTAAGTAAATATAATGAATTCGACTGGAATTCGAACTCGGTTCTCTATTTATAAAGTCCCTACCATAATAAATAGAAATAGAAAAGCGTTTATTTTACAATTAAAATATGTCGTTTTAGGTTATAATCTCCTTTATTTGTCATGCACCCAATCTTAATAATGACTCTCTTTTAATCAAAGGAATCGATCATAATTTCACATCCAAATCCAGAGAATAACTATAGATATTGATCCACTCTTATACTGATTATTTGTCAATAATTATAGATTCACTATTTACATTATTCGGACTATTGTCCTCATCTTTGTCGTTATTACAACGTTTCGGCTGTTGTACGCTCCGGTCTTCTTCAGGTGGTTGGAATGTCGAACTAAACCCTTTATTTCGCTCACTGGTGTAGACTGTTCTAGTTCCAGGTGCCATGTTTAATGGATGTCAGTTATCAGTTATCTCCTGTTAATTCCCCTCTCCAAGTTCTCCACTGCATTAACCAGGTATTGAACTCACACTCTTTGGGTCCTGTCAATGGATCTAACCAACGCCTTTATCCACTGTGCTATTGTCCTTGAGATACTGAATTATAGATTCCTTTATAAATGACCGGGAAACTATTCAGTCAGATTTCTAGATATGCCCCTCACTTGTGTATATATTTTCTTTATACAGAGTTAGGATAGCATGCAAATCCAAGTGATCCAATAAAACTATTGTGTTGGGCTTGTGAATCAGTAGACGAACCTATTAGTATCTCATTCCAGTGGTCGTACTTACTGTTTCTGTATTTTACCACGGAAAATGTGTCACAGAAAGTACATTGGAATAATAATGGATGCCTGCTATAGTCTATATAAAGTATTAGGCGTTAAAGTCTTAATGTGTCCATAGAAACATAGAAAAGAGTGTTGCACTGCTATGTAATATTAGTCCTCCTATATGATAGAGAATGAATGACATTTGAAGAGTAGACTTGAGACAACAAAGATTTGGTTCTACAAAACGATACTGAGAATACCATAGGCGGAATATGTGAGCAACGAGGAAGTTTTAAGTAAAAGGGGAAAATAACGTATTTAGAATTATAAATGAACAGCTAAAATTCATGGGATATATAATGAGATTGGAGAATTTGACACTCAGTGGATATAATGAAGGCAAGGCGGGCAGAAGGAAACAGCGAGTAACTTGTCTAAAGAGCTTGTGCAAATAAATGGCAGAAGAAGGTCTGCGATGAACGGTAAGATGAAAAACTTTGTTTAAGAGGTGCAAAAGATAGGAAGTTTTAGAGGGACATACTCGTTCATGCCTTAAAGGGACTTGGTTACTCTTTCTCTTGGTTACTCTTGATCTATTTTATCGCTAAACGCACACTCTGCGTCTCTACTCTAACAACTCACTTCCGTTGTCAATCTCTCTTTTTCTCTCTATCACTATGTCTTTTATCTTCCTGAATTTTTAGTGTTTTCTTTTTCCATCGTCATTATCATGATAAGTATTCTGTCTTATTACTTAATTAGTATCTTTTTCTATACAGTCTAATTACAATTTATCTTTAGATAGATAGATAGATAGATAGATAGATAGATAGATAGATAGATAGATAGATAGATAGGCAAAGAAGTGAAAATAAAAAGAAATGATTGATTGTTGTTTTCATTTTGGATTGAAAAAATAATTTTAGAGAGAATATGTTTTATTACATAATTAAGGATTTTTTTCTATATAGTCTATTTAAAATTCATATCTTAGATAGATAGATAGATAGATAGATAGATAGATAGATAGATAGATAGATAGATAGATAGATAAAAAATAAAGACAAAAAGGAAAAATTCATTGATTTAGTTTTTATTCTGGATTATAAGAATATTTTAGAGCGAATATTTTTTTAAAAATAACAATGATATAAGTTCTACTATTTAACCCAGAGAGATGAATTCATACCTTTCCCAAAGGTAATTGCACGTAAACGAATATGTCAATGCCCGAAATTGTGTTATTTTCCTCAAGATTACACACTCTTTTCGAACGATGACCTTATGGTTGAAAGAGGAATCAATCAAAGTACCTATGTCAAAATCTCTTGGAACTGGTACCAGATGACTTCCGACCATACGTGTACTTTCAAAATCTTAGTACACTGATTTCCAATTTGGCTGCAAGAGGTTGCTCAGTAATCCAAGCATCGGTCTTACTTTTCGTGTTCTGCCCGTATTTACAAAGAGAGTTTTTTTTTTTAAAGACAAGCACGTGTGTGATCAGTAAATGAAGCAGGTGAGAGAAAAATAATGGACTAAGAGAATAAAGAAAGACATAAAGGTAATAAAAATCTTTATGATTGACAAGTAGCATCGAAGCAGTCTTGTACAAAAGTTGGCTAGCTTCACATTCACTTCTTTCCTTTCTTACCATTTTTCCTTAACATGCTTGTGGTCGTTTTTTTCTCGCTTTGTTTCGTCTCGTTGTTGTTGTTCATTTGTTTTTATTCTTGAAACCTGCCTTAAAACATGTTTGTTTGTTCGCGTCACTCTTTTGGTTTTAAGTTATTTTATAAATTCTTTTCTTTTTTTTTTCTGTTATCTCTTAGTTTCGTCTTGTTGTTGCTTCCTTTTTCTTCCTTATGGGAAAATCAATGGAAACGCGATGGACAAATGAAAATAATCAGCCTCATTAAAGCCTCAGTGTTGATTACTTTTTTTTTTTTAAATCATACTTCCCGAGATTTTAAAGATCGTCTTCATTTCTTTTTTTCCAATACTTGTTTTCCTTTATGCTTCTTCCTTTCTACAACTAAGTTTTATTTAAGTTTTCTTTCTCAACTCTCCTCTCTCTTACTCGATACATTCTCTTATCTATCTCTCTATGCTCACTCACCCTCTCTGCTCTCTTATTCTCTCTCTCTCTCTCTCTGATCTCTCTCAGCTTTTACTCTCTTTCTTTCTGCTCGTACTATTTCTCCTCTACATCTTTCTCTTTTGTCTCTATGCCCACTCTCTCTCTCTCTATTCTTTCTATTAACTTTCTTTACTACTCTCTTTTTAGCTTACTTTCTCTCTTTTTTCTATTCTTGAATTTTTAGTGATTTCTTTTTCTGTTTTCATTAGCTTGATAATTATTTTGTCTTATTGCTTAATTAGTATCTTTTTCTATATGGTCTAATTACAATTCATCTCTTAGATAGATAGATAGATAGATAGATAGATAGATAGATAAAGAAGTGAAGATAAAAAGAAAGAAATGACTGATTGATTTTTGTTTTATTTTGGATTGTAAAAATAATTTTAGAGTGAAAATTGCATTAACATTTTTAGAATAACAATGATAAAACATATATTTAAACCATATCTCAAAGGGAGAAGATGGATTCAATCCTTTTCCAAATATAACTACACACATATATATATATATATATATATATATATATATATATATATATATATATATATATATATATATATATATATATATATATTTATATATCCACATGCACTCTGTTTCATAAATGAAAGAGCATATATATATATAAATGAAATATATATATATATATATATATATATATGTGTGTGTGTGTGTGTGTGTGTGTGTGTGTGTGTGTGTGTGAATCTGACAATTATTTAATATATTTTCTGTTTATACGTTATTTTAGAGACACAATTTATTTAAGTAAATACTCGATTTTAATTACTCAGTATTAAATACATTTACCGACCTGAATATATAGGAATACAGGTTCGATTCCTGACAGAGAATGCATATTTTCTACGAAATTTCATGAACATTCAAGCCGGTAAATGCAATTGATACTCTTTAATGAAAAAAAAAAAAAAACAGACCATTGTATCTATAAAATAACGTATGAACATGAATCATACACACACACACACACACACATATATATACACACACACACATATATATATATATATATATATATATATATATATATATATATATATATATATATATATATATATATATCATGAATTATATTTCTCAGTACACATCTTTATTGATGTTACACACACACACACACATACGAAACATATATGTATATATATATATATATATATAAAAAATATATATATATATATATGAAACATATATATATGGAATATATATATGAAATATATATATATATATGAAACATATATATAAAAACACACACATATACATATATATATATATATATATATATATATATATATATATATATATATATATATATATATGAAACATAGTTAGAACTGTGTAGCGAAAAAAACATATTTTAAATAAATCAATTTATAATATTAATGCTTTGTAAATTTACATTGAGCACTATTTTGTAAAAAATAAAACATCTATAAGAACACCTTTCGTTCTTTCTTTATATATATATATATATATATATATATATATATATATATATATATATATATATAGATAGATAGATAGATAGATAGATAGATAGATAATATGATGTCAACATCTGCTTTCGTTTCCACACAACTTGTACATTTGATTGACTGTTAAGTGATACCAAGTGTAAATTTCTGCAAGAATTTCATTTTGAGAGTTGAACTGAAGTCTTTGTGACTGAGATATAGCTGAAGATAAATAACGGAAAATGATTTTTGACAGAATCAATTGGCTCCACATCTGTTTACGCGGAACGACTGGTGTTCAGTCTACGCCGAGGACAGTTCTTTACAAACTTCTTCAAATTATAACATCTGGCGACTAAAGAACAAAACGTCTCTTCTATTAGTTTACTCAAGCGAACAAAATTGACGACCTATTTTAAGTTCATGTTATCTCCATTGTTCACATAACTCGTCAATACAAAGGGAATAATTCTAATACAGAAGAAATATTGCAGGTTTTAAATACAAAAACACGTGACATATACGCCCTTCTGCAAATTAATTAAAACAACAGCTTTAGTTTCCTTTCTTTCAACATACAGTCAGTTTTAGACCCACTGTAGCGACTGGGTGTAATCGATGTCTATTTTTTCCCCAGATTGGGTCATTTTCAGTGCTGTACAGCAATTTAAATCTGTTTTCAGGATACATGATGAAATTTGTTTAGCCTTGAAAAATATTGCGTCATCCATGATTGCATCAGATTTTTATCACGCCCAGACACATATTGTCTCGACTGTTGATTAGTTGTCCTACAGCCGTTGTCTGTGATGGACGTTACTCCAAGGAAGCGTATGAAAATTGTAACGCTGCACGAACACACTGGTAAGCCTTACCAGTGATTAAATCAAAGTACTATAGACTGGTTCGGAAAATCTCTTGAGAAAATCCATTTGAGAATCTATGGTCACTTTGCAAGAAGCAACTTCGTGGAATGGACATATGAAGTACTAACATGCGCACTGGGTCATGTTTCATTGGAAAAATAAGAAAATAAAGTAAATAATAACGGAATTATTCGTTTTGTTTCAGTTGATTTTCCAAGGTTGTAAGTTATATTCTATGTCTGCCATTTTCTATTTCTTTTTTCTATTTTTTCTTTCGTTTTCATTCTTTCTGTGTCATCTTACTTTTGAAAAATATTCTTAGATACAACAGTTCAACCAAGAATACGAATAAAATATTCAAGTCTTTCACAAAGTTTTTATTAAATAAATTATTTTTCTAGTCGTTATTTTTCATTCTCAAATTCGTTGAGGTTTCTTATGTTATAATGGCTGAAAGAAAGTAAAAAAAAAGTAAATTCTTAGCCGAGAGACAGGTCAGCAATGCTTTTTTCTCTCGTTACGTTCAAAAGAAAATATCATTGACTTATTAAAACAAAAAATTTAATTAGTATATAAGCAAAAACTAAAATTGACATTGCACCCATCTCTTCAAAAGTTATAGTCTGAACGCAGTAATTACAATATTAGAACAGAAATTTTTAACAGTAGTTTTAGAAAAACAAAAACAGTGTTTCTCATCTACAATTGGACTGACACTAAATATAACAATATTTCTTACACTTATTCTGTAGGTGCGTTAATCATATAATCTTGGTTTACCTATTTCCTGTTTAGGCATTTTAATTCAAAACGACATGCCAGTAACAAGATCCTTTTCAAGATATCTAACGGTAGGACAAAGCGTAAGGTAGAATGATGTCATTTAGTGTGACGTCATTACCGATTTCCATATCTTGTGAAATGTGAACGACAGGGGACATTCAAAAAGCTCGTGTAAAAGTCATGTTATCGGAAAAATATGCAAATATTTTTTTTTACATGTTTGCAACAAATTGAAATTAGACTTACGTGTTATAACTTGTAAAAATTCAAAGGTAATTTGAAGTTTAAGCTAATTTAAAAACAACACTCTTTAGAACAGCATGACTCCTGTCAAAATTGAAGCATGATCTAACATCTAATTTATGTTAGAACTTGGTTGGAAGACGGGATTTTGTTGGTGTTTTGAGAAGCATTCATGGAGATCTTTCCGCAAACTAGTCAGCAATTTACTAATGGACAACTGGTTTCAAAGAAACCAAGAAGAATTGACTTTGACGAAGGTATCGGCAAATCATTAACGTCAGTTTGTGAGCAAAAAATCGATACTGTTCGAAATTTAATTGAGGGAAATCGACGGTTAACTACAAAAACAATAGTTAAAACGTTCAACATCTCGGTTCAATCTGCACAATTTTATCTGAAAAATGAAATTTTAAAAAAAAAACCTCCTTGACGTTGTGTACGAAAACTGTTGCGCCCTGATCAGCAACAAACCGAACTTCAATCTTAAACAAATAAGATGAAAATCTTGAAAGCTTTATGAACTGAATTATATATGAAACTTGGCTTATGCTTGGCAAAGATAATTTTAGTATCTGCCTATATGTAAACATCGGTTTAACTGCCGAGTGGTAGGTTTCTGGACTACACTTTTTTTTATACCTA
The DNA here is from genome assembly GCA_903632075.3 of Acanthosepion pharaonis. Classification (NCBI taxonomy): domain Eukaryota; kingdom Metazoa; phylum Mollusca; class Cephalopoda; order Sepiida; family Sepiidae; genus Acanthosepion; species Acanthosepion pharaonis. The sequence continues at coordinate 1,981,770 of CAHIKZ030003683.1, forward strand.
GGGTATAACTTAGGCTCGGTTTATTTATAACAGCAGGTTTAAATGGGCTAGGCTTGAATATACCCACCTAAGCCAGAATATGCCCCCACTTTTCCATATAGTATATTGTATCCATAGATGATAGTCTGGTATGAAATGGAACATTCAGTGTCACATGTCCGTAGAGATATCTACTATGCATTCTAAAGACGTTGAACAGAGATGTCGAGCTTGTTAGCTATTATTTATGTTGTTAAACGTCGCTCACCCTCAATTAAGCCACGAACATCATCGATTATTTGCTCAAAAACTAACTTTCTGGATTTTTTTAGTGCTAGATTGAACTATATTCGGGTATATTCTGAAAGAGGATTTGTTTGAGTTGCTAAACCTAATAATTTGTTTTTTTAATCGGTATAACACCATGCAAGGCAATAAAGCCACTAAGGCACAAGGGGTTACTAGGTGTGGAAGACTTACGAACAGAAGCTGGAAGAGGAAAGAGTTATCAGGAGGACAGTAGATAGTGATTGACACTGCATTTATTTTTTTCGCAGATTAAACTTAGTTGGAAAGCATGGCGCCGGAAGGGAGTTCCACAAGTGGGAAATGCGAGAAAAAAAACTGTTAGCATAGAATGTTACGGCTACATCTAGCTAGCTCAACTGTAAATTGATGAGATCTTGACGCCAGTCTAGTACTTCGCTTAAATTTTTAAAGCTTAGGTACCATAGCGAAAAGCTGTAGACTTTATTTATAGAAAAAAACACAAAGTCATCCCTGCGGTAGTAGAAAAGTGACTGAAGCCGTATTGCCAGATCTGGACCAATAATATTGCTGATTCTTCTTTGGATTTTATCAAGAAGTTCAAGGTAAATAGCAGGGGCATCAGACTACATGACAGCAGTGTAAGCATGGTGGAATATATTTCAAGAACTTTCTTAACGCTGTTTCTCAAGAAGGAAAGTTCTAAATATGAAACTCCATTTCGCCTCATGTGTTTGTAAAATTTATTTTCCTTTCATAATTTTTTTTTCTATGCAAATACAATTTTAATAAACCAATCTTTATCTGAGCACGAAAATTTATAGCGTCCACAGCTTCCTTCTAAACATTATAAAGCGATTCTTGCAGTTTTTCTAAGAATATATGAATTACTAGAAGTCTTCGATTGAGAGTACACCGATAATCTTTTTTTTTTTTTTTTGATTCTTCATGAATCTCCTCCATTTTGTCAAGGTAATAGTCTTTCACGTAAAATCTCATTTGAGAGAAATGAAAATGCCACGAGGATCAAGACCAGGTGAATAGAGGGCGTTTGAAATAATTGTCACGTTTTTGGAATCCACGAATTATCGAACAGTAAGTGATGTGCAGTCAAGGACTTTGTTATGCTACAAAGTTGAATTGTTCCACTTTTCTGAATATATGTACTGACTACTCTTCCTAAACCTCACTGTCAAAATGAGCATTTACAGTTCTGATGAGAGGTTACGAGTTCCATGAGAACGATGCCTTGCATGACGTAAGATGAATATTAACTTGTAATTTCCGTGAAAGAGAAGATTTTTTTTTCCTTCGTCGTTATATCAACTACGACAACTGTTCCCTTAGCTTTGGGTCAAAGCTATTAACCCATTATTCATCGGAGTTGGTGATGAGTATAGAAGTTGGGGTTAAATCCGGTATGAGTTTTGTATTATCTGCTCGCAGCAACGTCACTTCGTTTTTATCTGGCATTCGGTAGTTTCGACGCATTTTTTTATTTCATCAGTCCGACTCATGCACCAAACAACCGACCAAAATAGGTTTAACTTTCTCTCACATATCAAGGATAGTTGTCCTACATTTCGAACGATTATTCACACTCAGCTTTGCAATGTTTTCCAGTGTCATGACTGTTGACGGTCGTCCTGGGCCCCGTTAACCATCAACCGACTTCCTTCGTTTATGGAGCATTTTTACCACCAAACGTTAAGTGATCGCTGGGATTCTGCAAAAATATGTGTAGTATTTTGTCGACAATCATTCCATCCTTATTTCATAGCGAGATAAAAATTCTTGAATTATTTAAAACACGTGCTGTTACAAAAGATTTGAAAGTTCATTATGGGACATAACTTTTCAAATTGCATATTATCTAAAATCCTATAGTTCTCAACGGATAGCGATACAGATCAGTTCTCATTTACGGGAACTGTTTGAGGTAGGATTTTGACTATTGGCTATACCTGCCCAGTTCATATGCAGATAGTCAGCACCACATACTCTAAGAAGAAGGTCTTCTCTCAACAGCACGTTCTGGAAGGGGACGCAACTCCTTGGGCTTACGGCACCACATACAACCGATTCGGAGTCTTTTATCGGGCTGACATGATTCTCTGTTACAATGTCATATATTGGATCAAGGACTTTATATTGAATACTCATAAAGGATTATATGCTACTTATCGCTAATGCAATGAATCTTGCGCCTAGTTAAGTGTATTTTATAGTATTATTATCTTCTATGTAGCGTGTTAGTATCAAATCTTCCAAGCCCTCTTTCCAAATTTCAAATTACTTAACGCTGTGGGTTCTGATCTTATGGTTTCCGTAGCAAGTACGTCTTGATCGAGTTGCTAGTCCTCAGCCCAACGTGTTTTAAATTTAGAGTTGATCTTCGCATAGACTGGTTGCCAATCAAAGCTAGATAACTAACATTCCGAGGGGACGGGTTTATACGAAGGGTACAAAACTGAAATCTACAGTTTCGGTTGAAGTTTGATTATATCATTCACATCGACAACCGCTACACTAAGAACACGTCGACAGCTTTTATACAACTTATATTCTTGCATCACGTAGCCATTCACGATTAGGAATAATGAATTAACACTGGAAACGTATAATTTCACAATATGTCTAGCTAATTTATATAATGAAAAATGTCTTATAGATTGAGCATATTGAATATGTAACAAGTGATTTTTTTATCATTTCACCCCACACAGGGCAATAAAGGTACTAAGACACAAGGGGTGACTGAGGGGAAAAATATTAGAAAACAAAAACATTATTGAGGCAAAAGAACAATGAAAAACACAAATCAAACAGAAGATAACGATTGACGTTGAATTATAATTTTTGAAGATCAAAGTTGACTGTAAAACAAGAAACCGGAAAAGAGTTACACAAGCGAGAAATGCAAAAGAAAAAATAGTTAGGAATCTAGAGATTTAAACTCTAAAATGATGAGACCTTGCTGACAATTTAGTACTGTACTTAAATTCATAAATTCTAGATACCAAAAAGGATAAGTTCATCAAATGAAAAGTGTTTATACAAAAGGCATAAGAAAACTAATTGACGGCGTAGCGAAAATGATTAAAGATGGGATGCCAGGTCATGTCCAATAACATATTCTTTGCATTTTATCAAGAATCGCTAAATACATAGAAGAAAAACCAGACCAGATGTGGCAGCCATATTTAATGAATGAATGAACTGTAGAGTTTTGTATTTTCACATAGTTATATAAACCGGGTGTAACAGCAAAATTGTTCAAATCGTGTAAAAACAAAATTGTCCACTTGTTAGATTAAGCTCTCAACAAATGTATCTTAGAAATGATTAAAGATATCTTACTGGAATTATCCGAGGTTTTTATAATACTAATGGACTCTACTTTGAGCAATAAGAATGCTTAATTACTCTCCAATATATATATATATATTATTCCAGGATCATTTTCCAACTAATTCAGGATGATGTTCGCCCTCTCTAACTTTCTAAATGGAATAACAAGGTACCTCACTCACTTCACGTAGGATTTCATTTTCAAGTCTTTTTCACTGCTCTTTGAACTGTCACAGGTGAAACTCCTCTCTCACCTGCCAAACGTCTCAAAGATTGTGTTGGATGTTTTCTGATTGATCACTTTAGCATTAACTTGAAATGAATTCCCTCTTCCTTTTGTGACCTCCTGATCCAGTTTTCCTCTATAATTGTTCTATCTTTCTTAAAATTTATTCACCGTTCTCCTGATGGTTCCTGAATGGACTTTGAAGATGGAAACCAGATTGTGAATTTTTGTACCATTACCGAAGGTCTTAATGATCTTTTTCCTCTCACCATTGCTAAGTTGAGACGTCAATGGAGCTGACACAAAGCAATTTTAACCTGTTCTTTTTTTCTAGCTGAATCACTCAAAGGGTTCAGTGAACGACAAATTGAATCAAGATGAGCAAACATTATATCTGAAAACCTGATACGGTTTTTCTCTCTACTGTTCCTTGTTTTTTTAAATTTATTCACTCTTCTCTTCATGTTTCTTGAATGGTCTTTGAAGATTGAAGCGAGAGAATGAACGTTGGTAACCTTCCTGGAGGCCTGAATGATCATTTCTCCTCTCAACATTGCTCATTTAGGAAGATAGTGAGGCTGACACAGAAAGATTCTAACCGGTTCGCTTTCTAACGGAATAATTCAAAGGGTATTTTCAATGATTCTTACGACAAATTGTGTTACGATGGCTGTCTTATATGAAAACTTGGAAAACAAATAACCGCAGTTAGTTCAGTTCAGTTGTTTTGTAGATATTTAACATTTTATGGGATGGACAGTTATGCAGTATCACGATTTTGACAATTTTGCTGTTATATCCGGTGTATATATATATATATATATATATATATGTATGTATGTATGTATGTATATATATATATAAAACATTAAACTACTTATTGTTTCCATTTTTACTCAGACGAAAATTTGCTGTAAAAAAATCTGTCGTACTTAAAAATACAACAGAACAGATTTGACTATTTTCACACGAATGCAATGCCGTAAACAAACCTGGGGAAGAGGGGAGAGTGTATTCAAGAGAACGAAACATGGCGACGTGTTCTGAATTAACCTTTCTGGTGTGTCTTGGAGATAAAATCCGTCTGGAAACTAAGGAACAAATTTTGACGCTTATATCTATTGAGAAACGGAATTTTTATTATTATTTATACGTTATTCTTTTTTTGCGTTTATTTTGTGTCATTTATTTTTGTTACTTGCGTGAATACTGTTGTCTATCTATTACCCCTCGCGGTGGAGTAGTGGATAACGGATCGGACTGAGGAATAAGAGGGCCGAGTTCAAATTCCATTTGGATTCATTCTTAAATTGGGAAAGGCATGAATCCTCATTTTCTTCCCCAGCTATGGGTAATTAGCAGGACAGACTGGGTTCTATAGGCTTGGGTGGCAACTGGTTTAGGAGAAAGTAACTCTGAATTCAGTATGTAGACCTGGCGTGACACATGCTATACAGCTAAAAATCGTTTGTATTGGCTCGTGGATCCCGACTACATTCGACCTAGAAGGAATTACTTCGCACTTTAAAAATGCAGATGTCAATTTGTATTGTGCACTACTACACACACACACACACACACATATGTGCGTGTGTGTTTAATTGCATATCAATCTACCAAAGAGTGTATGCATGTTAGTATATATATATATATATATATATATATATATATATATATATATATATACATGGGTATGTAACTTTTCGTTTACTCTCCCTCTCTCTTGATATATACAGTAATAAATAAAATGTTCTGTTCAGATTCAGATTGCATCTTCTTGTTTGAAGATTAGATTGGAATTTGAAAATATTACAAGGAAGTCTCCTGATGAGTGCATGTAAATTCTGCGTAACTCTGAGTAGAGTTAAGATAAGATATTCATGACTATTACTATCAGTGTTCTTTCGCTTGATATTGAGCACTATGACAGAACAAAAACAGTTTGCTTTTAAAAGCTTACCTTCTAAAAATACTTTGGTCAACCGTCTAATTTTGACGGAATAATCTTTATTTTCACACACAGAAGCACGCACACAAACGCACACACACTCACACACACAGAGACACACACGGACATATATATATATATATATATATATATATATATATATATATATATATATATAAGTGAACATTGAACTCAACACTCAGAGACAACAGACCGTTTCATGCTAAACGCAATCATCAAGACATATGCGTTCTGTTTTTCTCAACTTTTTATATATACAGGTCAGTGGTGCATTGTGATTGGTCTGTTCCAACGGTTTTGTGGTAAGAGTGGCTTATTAATTAATTTACTTTTTTATTTGGATTAATTTATTTTCCTTGTTTTTTTTCTTTTGCTTATTTTTATTTATTCTTTTCATTTTTCGATTTTTAAGTAATGTCAAAATTTTTTAGATGAATTCTGATCGTTTATTTACTAGTTTCTTTAATCTGAGAAGGTAGTTATAGCTTAAAAGAAAAAAATATTTATTATTAATAAATGAAAAAATAAAATAAAATAAATTCCTCCAAATAAATAGATAGATTAATTAATTAATTAAAAAACCATTCCTGTCAAAATAATCGTTAGAATAGACTACCCACAATGCATCACTGACTCGTATATATAAGTAGTCGAGAAAAAACACAACGCATGTGTCTTGATTGCGTTTAGCATGAAAGAGTCTGCCACTTCTGAGTGTTGAATTCAATGATCACTTTTATATTTACATACGCTCTATGATACTGGCCAATTTATCCCATAAATATAGCACTTAAAACTATATTTCTCCATATATATATGTGTGTGTATAATAAAATGTTAAAAATGCTAGCTACTAATAATAACAAATAATATACAGCAAATTATACAACCAATGCATATCAAATTTTACAGAATCTCTGCAAACAATATTCTCAATGTAAGTCGACTAATGATTATCATTAAAATTATTGTCGAAGGTTCTGACAAAAGCTACTTGATTAATATATATATATATATATATATATATATATATTCCTGAGCAATTGTTTTACGAGAATGATTTTAATAATTTCAGCCGATTGGCTGCTTGAACAATAAATCTCTCATGTTTCCTTATAAGGAAATGGATAATATTGTTCTTATGCTACGGTCATATGCATATATGCATCACATATTATTGACTTTTTATATTCACTTTATATGCTTTTCTAGCGACCAACCTCTGGGATGAACAATATTGATGACTGGCAATGTTCTTGACATGTAAAACGCAGTGAGTAAGGTTAAATCACTGAATACGTCTTTTCGCACACGCGTGCCTGAAATATTCTGAAACATAACTGCAGATGCTTTTTGCGTCGTAGGTCGAGTATGGCATCTGACCAATTAAGATTCATTTAGCGATGTCAAGAACAAAATATTGCGTCTAGATATATTTAGAAGAAACCAACTAAAATACGACACAGTTTATTCGTTCATTTTTAGCTATCTACAAAATTTGAGTGTCTCTTAATGATAATCATTAAAATGAATGAAAGATTTGATATATTTGTCTCATATTCACGCCCGCTTTATCCCAACTTCCACAAACCGACAATACTTATTTACTTAATTAGACTTTCATCTATATATGTAACTGGAAAGAGTTTGTTCAGCCGCTATACATTGCCAAAATATTTCATATATAGCTCTCAAATTTTATATGCACCACTGTTAGGAAGGTATTAATGTAAAAATACCTTTTATATTACCACCTAGGGAAAGCGGCTCTCTATCTGTTTTCTGTTAGGAAAAAATATTTTTAGAGTGAAAATTACCGTTTGTGACCATTCTGTATACGATTATATTTTATCATTTATTATCATTGACCGTATAACAAATATATTTATATGCTTTATAAAAGCAATTTCACAAAACAATTTTTACCAAAAATACGTTTCTTGCTACTATATTTCCACGTACAAAGTAACCTATAGATAAGAAGAAACCCCAAATCTAGGTAAATTTTCGTGATTTTATCTGATATCCTTTGTATAAGAAAACCGACTGGGATCCATTATGACGAAACTGTAAATGACGATGTTTATAGTGACCTCTTTTTACCAGATGGTGATGATCATAGACATTTTGAAGGGTTTTTTAATTATGTATGTGGGTGTCTTATTTTCTTTTATTCTGTAATGAAAAATAAATATTGTATGGCATCTTAAATGTTTTGTTGCTTAACACTGACAAAAAATACCGTATAATGTATGTTATTGAAAAATAAAGTTTGCATGTTATACTAAATATTGTTGTTATTTAACACCACAATGATAATGACTTTTAATTAGAAATATAGATTTTATGTTATCCTAAATATTATTATTTAGCACTGCTGTGAGAAATAATGATTGGGTATGAATGCATCCATTGCACTTCAAGTCAAGAACCAAAGATTTGTTTGCGTTACTTGTGCGTATTTCTCAGCGGAACCTTTGCAAATTATTGCTTAATCGTCTCTTAAATATTACATTTTAATGCGAAGAACTAAATGTATTTCTATTTCATTTACAACTGCAGTATAGTATTATAATGATAACGGTTTCAACTAGAAATATGTATATCGGTATTTACCATACATACCGAGACAGTTGTTAGCCTATCGCGATAAAGAACATAAGTAGAGTAAACAACTTACTAGTGCCGATACCTAACAGGGTTTAAGGTTAGCTTTTGGTAACTGTTATATTAGCCGACACCCTAATTTTTGGTACAATTTTTAACCTTTAAATGCAGCCTTATACGCGGAAACATACGGTATTCATATCTCTTCTTTATAATCTATCTAGGACGAAATGACATCAGTTTTCTCCTTTATGCTAGATTTTGTGTACATATTTAGTGGCCGTAAAAAATAACGAATGAAAAGTTGTGTTTATAACAATCAAGAAGAGAAAAATCGTTCAAAATAACTAGCATACAATAACCTTAACCTTTATCTGAGCTCAATTTCGACCTAAAAATGTCAGTCCGATTAAAAGAGAAAATAATTTAATAAGTAGCAAATGCATTGAAAATGCGCAGACCTCACAGCTCTCTATGGTCAACTTAATAGGATATCCCGCATCATCGTCAAAATAATAACAATACAATACTGCCTACTGACGTATAGTACTAAAAATCAGTATCTACTCAAAATGGTATAAATTTAAAATCCAGCGGGCGTTAGTGACTTCAGTAGGAAAAAACATAAACTATCTCCTGCAATGATCAATAAATATCGTCTCACTCAAGGTTGTGTCTCTCATTCTAATCAAAAGGTGTCAAATCTATGGAGCGTGACTGAAACAGTTTTCCACTTTTGTCTCATTGTCTTCGCATAATAATCTTTATATAATATCCATTTTCTTTCTTTATACAATTTAACAATATGAATAGTTCTTTTTCGCTGAAAAGAGGAAATGTTGCTTAGTGTAAAAAATCACAATAAATTCACCATGCAGCAGATATTGTTTTTTTTAATATGGAATAAATATGGCGGCTTATTAAGAAATTGAAAAGAAAAAGAAACGCGTACTTGAGATGTGACGTCAAGTAACTCAGTCTTAAATAACCAAGTCACACAAAAAACTACAAGAATGATAAACTTTGGGAAAATAACGAGAAATATTAAAAGTATGTTACAGAATACTAAAAAGCGATTTTTTTCTGCTCAGATTGTTCTATTTGATACGGCATTATCATTTAAGAAAAAAAGTTATTTCTTCTTTGAAAACAGATAGGAAAAAGCTTATCTTGAAGCATTTGTTTGATCTTTATCTTTCGATACATAAAAAAGAGAGTTATCTAACACGGTGTTAACATCTCTTTAGAAGCACTGCACACACACACATAAAACACACACACACATATATATATATATATATATATATATATATATATATATATATATATATATATATATATATATATATATATATATATATATGGTGATATCTGTAAAAAAATAATTGATAGATTACAAAAGTTTTGGGGCACCAAGATAAATATCTTTTATTTGTAGTAAGTGGTAAGTGAGGATATTGTTCGCTTATCTATCTCTCTCCTCTCTCTCCTCTCTCTCTCTATATATATATATATATATATATATATATATATATATATATATATATATATATATATATATATATACTAATCGACTTGTGTGTCTAGATAAATTCCATCCTACAACCGCTTTTCCAAGAGACAAATCGTCGCAAGTCGCTAACTCTATTATCTTCCACCCATCTTCCTATAAACTGTACCTTTTAATCTCCATCCCACTACCTCGTGTGGCTCTTGAGCGTTGTACAGTATTAAAAGCATTTTTTAAAAAATACAAAGATTAAGACGAAACCTTCATCTTGGATATATTTCCGACCTTGAGCCATTTGAATAATCTCTTATTTTTGTTAAGTTTATTATAAAAGTTATAAATATGATTTAAAATTATATAAAGCAACCATTGTTTTATTTTACTGTAAAACTATAGGTATTCTAGTGATTCATAATTTCCGAAATATATGTAAATATTTTTTCCAGCTGGGAGAATACTTGGGGTTAGTGATGATATTCACTAACCGCCCCACGCGGTCGGATGTGGCACAAGGCCGAGTTTATTGTGGGGTATCCGAGTCCATAGGCTCGGGCAAAAATTCCCTCTAGACCCCGTAATAACACGAGACTCTGCCATTTGGCATAGCCTCGTCTGGGTTCCTCTCAGAGGCAGAGAGTTTGACAAGCACACCTCCGAAGTAATCCAGATAGAAAATCATATTAATTAAAACCTGCTGGAAACTTACAATTTCATGAGCCGGCATATTCTTCATTATGTACTATGTACTTTCAGGATGTGGGCGGTCATGATTCTCCTCTACTTCCTATTCTCTGTTGCTCTAAGTAACGTTTGCCCCCTTAC
>CAHIKZ030003683.1:1997500-2020000 GCA_903632075.3 Acanthosepion pharaonis
AATGAAATTGTAATCTTTATAACATCAACAAAATACAATACTCGCCAGCGGCGTGAAGTAGGTAAACCACTGCTAGTGGTAGACTATTTAAACATTATATTACCCCCACTTACAATAGTATCTAACAAATTTATGAGGATTGGGACATATCCATTAGTGTTAATAGGTACAGTATATAGAAGAACTATGTTCCTTCATGGTTAAAATATTTTAATGATTGACAAACATAGGGGCTTCTTAAATTTTCACATAGATCAAATAGTGGAATCTGAGTACAGACAGGCCGTCGATAATACATTTCACAATGGCGACAAAATTGTGAGTGACAAACCTTCTTCCACGTACTGTCAACACGCCTCGAAATAAAAATATTATGATTGCTATGTGGGAAAATAATGTCTCTTTACCAAACAGTAAAAATATCTTCCATGTACCTGTTGCAATTTCCGTAAAGATTAATAAGCGATTGGCTTAATGTTTTGAAAATCTACATTCATTTACTTACGCAACAAGATTTTATTAAAACTGTCTCAACCATCTTTCAATAAGAATGTAAACAATATTTTTAAAAGCTACAAAAATATTTTGAAATAAAGTTTTAATTTCGAAGTTAACTCGTCCATGCTGCGTCTCCTAAATCAACATAACCCGACAAGTGTTAAATCAGGTTTAATGCGGGCAGGAAATGCATTGATATTCACATTTGTCAAAACTCCGACCTTCTGGCTTTGATAAAATTTACGATGACAGTACTCAACATGCGTCAGATAAAATTCCAATTAAAATTCAGTCGAGAAATGCGCAGTGAATTAATGTTAGCTATTCGGTTTTTCTGTACGCCGATAACATTACTTCTCTTATGCGCCGTCTTCGTTCAGGAGTTGTGCGAATATGGCTCTCCACAGCTTCTTATCCTTCTTAGCTCTTAAAATATTTGTCTCTTTTGTCATCCCTCCTAATCTCCGTTCTGCCACTAATTCATTCTACTTATCAAGTAAATGACATGCTGCTCCCCTGCTCTGTTTGATTTCGTTATGACTTGTGAGTGTCGAATTTTACAAACCCACCTTCCTCATTGTGAGTCTCATAAATTTCAGTTGTCTTTTTCTGATTTTACATATGAGTCTTCTTTTTGTTTCTGTTTTTCTTAAAATGCCGTTTCACGTAAAGTAATTCTTATTAAAATAAAAAGACGCAAAAAAAATGAATTTATCGTATTTCTTGTTCAAATAAAATTATAGTTTTCTCGAAGCCTAGAACGTTGGCAAAGAAAGTATTAAAGTTCTTTATTAAGTTATTTTGAAATTTAAATTAAGTTAAAAAATAAATTAAAATGGCGAAAATTAAAAAAGATGATGAATAAGTTTTTTGGTTTTTTTTTTAAATATACAAAAAAGAGGCGATAATTCAAAAAATGCAGAAGGCGGTAAAGAAAGAAGGAATGAAGCCAATTTGTAATAAATGAAAGATTTTACGATGGGTGTAAAAATGAGGTGTAAAAAAAGAGAAATAAATGGAAGTGTAACACAAGGTTTGAAGGAAAATATAATGATCGGAAGTGAGAAAAAAATAAAACATGGGCAGAATTAATCATAAATGAATGTGATAGACGTTGACAGAAAGAAAAGATTTTAAAATACACGGAGAGAATTAAAAAAAAAGAAAGAGACATAGATGGAAACGAGAGAAGAGATAAAAAAACATATTAAAGAGGAAGGGAAAACAAAAAAGAAACTGGATAGAGAAAATAGGAAGAAAACGAAAGGAAGCAACAATAAAAGAAAAGAAGAAAGAAAAAAGGAGATGTACGAAAAAAAGAAGAAAAAAGCGGGAAAAAAATACCGAAAAGAAGAAATGGAAGTAAAAAATAAATTCGGAAAAAAAAATAAGGAAACAGAAAATAAATTGGTCTTGGAATTTAAATTTAATCAGTTGTTAAAAAGAAATTCTTAAAATAGGCAGTCAAGTCGAGAATAGAATAAAATTTTCAACTCTTTCATATTCCTTCCGCAGGGAACATTAATAAACTACATTCTTTGTAAGCTAGTCTGGAGCTGCACAGTCCTCACTTGCCTTGATAGAACTGAAAACGGTCTTGTGTGTGATGAATTATTTCCCATCCTACAATCGCGTTCCCACTGACGATACGTCGCTAGTCTCTCGAGGCTCTACCGCAACTTCCATGCCATGTGTTCTGATGAGCTACATTACTTAGTCCCACCTATCCTGACCTTTACAGATGGGACCCACCATGTCACGTACGCATGGGTGATTCCTTTCGTATTCCTAAGATTGAATTTCCATTCTTACAGCTTCTTCGTAACTGCCATTACCTTGTGGAAGAAAATCCTGTCAGGATGTTTCCCCAATCATTACTATCTTGAAGTCGAAGTCTATTTTCTGTATAGCTCCATGAATTTCACTTCTTGCCTTTTCTTACGCTCATACAACATCCCATAATAACTCTCTACCTTGAGTGGCTCTTCGGCCTTGTAGGTGGTGAATATTAATAAAAAAAGAGAGAGTAAAGTGAGAATGTCTGTTCACATTGGATTACTTATGTAAGAGGCCTGGCTGAATTTGTTAAAGGGAAGTTTAAACTTAACAACATAAAATCCACAAATGACACACTGTGTTGACAGGAGACATAATGGAAAAATTAAAGAATTCCGAGATAAATGTTCAGTAAGGTTTATGTCCTGTGTGTTATCTCGACAAGGTAGGAAATTGATGTAATGGTCTGGAAAATAAATCAGTGGTTGATTCTGCAATTATGTGCCATATTCAAATATCCCTGAAACGTAAATTGTAAAATCTTGACAAACCGTCAAACATTGTCACTGAAATTTAATTAAACTTCTTTGTATATGTATATGTGCGTGTATGTGTGAGTGCGTGTGTCTCTGTGTATGTTTCTGTGTGTGAGTATCTGTTTGTGTGTATGTATGTGTGTATGTGTAGGATGTGTAATATTATGCGAAACAAAAGTAAAGTCGATGAAATAAAGTCGAAAATTTTCGATTTTGTCTCATACATACACATACGCACACACACCAAATACACACACATATATATATAAATATATATATATATATATATATATGTGTGTGTGTGTGTATATATATATATATATATATATAATATATATATATATATATGTATATGTGCGTGTGTTTGTGTGTGAGAAAAATTAATGACAACTAATTTTCTCTTATACATACATATACATATACTTATTATAAAACCCAGGTTGTGTGTGTGTGTGTGTGTGTCTGTACGTTTATATATTGGATCGGATTTCCTACATTTTTCAACCGATTTCAACAAAACTTCACAGGACTATGTAAAATTACATTGCGGTGGTCCTGACAGTGCCAAAAATTGGAAAAACACAATTGTTTTTGCATGAAATCAATTTGAAAACACGATTAAGAAGCATCGCAAGAATGAAAGAGGGACAACTCATATCAAGTTATACTTAAAAACCCAGGTTGTTTGTGTGTGTGTATTCATTTATATATGGAATCAGATTTCCTACATTTTTCAACCGATTTCAACAAAACTTCACTTTTTTCTTTTTTTTTTTTTGGCAGGTAGTGTTTCTTATTGCCTTGCACACTTTTTTCTTTATTTTTACATTCAGAATGCTTTAAAAATTCCATTTACAAGACAATTGTTTATAATAAAATTCTATTCAATCAGTAGGCTCATAACGATTGAAAACAATGTTTTTGTTTGAGTTGGGATTTGACCAATTCGTAAAAAGAAAAAAACAAAATAAAAAAATAATTATGACGTGTGTCCGTCAACCTTAAACAATAATCTTTGTCAATTTTATTTTTCAGTCTTTATGATGGTCGATACTTGATCTATCTCTTACTGTTAAATCCCCGGGCAACGCCAGGCTCTACTGCTAGTATATATATATATATGCGTGTGTGTCTGTGTGTATAGTGAGCGCGTGTCTGTGTAGAGGGAGACAGAGAAAGAGAGAGAGACAGAGGCAGAGAGAGAGAGTGTGCGTATGAAATTTTCGGTCACTCTTTCCTCATTATGAATAAACTTGTTAGGTTACTCGATGTTTCCCAATTTCTCGCTTGCTTTCCATATGTCTTATGGGTGTCAAATCCTTCACCTTTTTATGTCTTTTGTAGCTCTTAATAATTTTTGTCTCTTTCTTATATATCCTAAACTCTTTTCCAACATCCATTTACTCAAGCTAACTAGGTAGGATATACATTGTTTTCGTTGCCCATCGATGTGTATCAAAAGCATTATTTTCTCCTTATGATTCTTAGAAATTTCATTTGTCTCTATCTTATTGTAAGTATTCCCGTCTTTTTAGTTTTGATTTTATTTAAAACATCCTCGTTACTCACATATTCAGTCCTTGTTACTGTCAATATTCGTCTGAAGAATCACATTTCTCTTGCTTCAAGTCTCCTCTTCATCTGTGAGGAAGTCGTCAAGCATTTACTGCCATAAAGAGGATTGATATTGCATAATATCTCAGCAGTTTTTTGTTTGATTCTCACAAAATTATCATATTTATAGAATAGATATAATTAAGTTTTGCATATCATCAGTCAGTTATGTGCCATGCGTGATACACGCTTAGGCGATCTTGTATCTTTCGATACATGATTGACAGATTTTTTCCCGCAGTAGGTTACCATTTCTGCGATAGACCAGTTGCCATCCAAAACTATAGAACTCGGTCTGTCCTGCTATTTATCCATAGCTGGGGGGAGAAGATGGGGATTCATACCTTTCCCAAGGGTATTGGTACGTAAATGAATCTGACTGGAATTCGAACACGTCTCTCCAATTTCTTAATACGAGCCGCTATCCATTACCCCACCGTGCCTCATTGCTTATCATACAAAAGTAATTTACAATGTATATCTAGATATCGGCATAGAACATTAGATATATATAATCTCTAAAACGAAACAAGTTATTGCAAAGTTATTGAGTGATAAAAGTATATTATGGAGGATTGCGAAAAGAAATTGGATGGAAATCCGAAAAAAAAAAAAAAAACAGAAAGCAAAACATTGGCAAGGTCAGAACAAGATAAAAGGCACAAAAATAAAGATGGTAGAAAAATTTAAATCCTTATGATCAGGAAAATTGTATTGACGAAGTAGGAAATATTTGAAGGAGCTGCTATTGCGAATGTAAGATGATAAAAATAGTGTAGAACATTAGAAACATTCGCTAAAGTCATGAATGCAAATACCACAGCCTCCTTTTGAGTAAACAACACAAAGAAACGCATGAAAAATAGGCAAAGAATGGTATGAAAAACTAATTTCTCATTGGCAGTCTTTAGTTTCTAATATGGGCGCTTGAATGGGTGTTTGCAACATCAAAATTTTAAATAATGAAACTCGGATTCGAATTGCAATATGATCGATTTGTCAAAGAGGCAACTTCTTCAAAATATCGTTGAGGAATGCTTGAAACCGATTCAACAGTCTGTTCTAAGTCTGGTGAGTCGAAACATGAAGACGAAACTGTTGGCTAGCGTCGGTAGAAGTAGTTGTGCAATTAGAAAGGAATACATCATTGTAACCGAGAGTTTGACTGTATTCAAAACAAGTTATACATTCTCTCTCAGAAAATCTAAGCCCCGCTCAGTATAGCTGAATTGTAAACCAACTCTGTCTCCGTGGCTGTTGAAGAAACATAAATATACCTGAGCAGGCGTCTTCAAATGAGATTAGCTACCATAAATGTGTACTGGGAAACGAACAGCCAGTCTCTGTACAATATTTAAGTTTTGATATGAAACGACCGAGCATTGATCTAATAACTAGGCAAGGATTTAATTACTTTATTGCAATATCAACTAACGCCACTCAAAATACAATATAAGATCTTGGATTAATATTTATGACTAATATTGTTAACCGTAACTGCCTAGAGCATGTCTCCCCAATCACTACTATGTTTACCTCTTTAAGTCTAGTGGCCATCTTTATCTACACTACATATCCGCATAATCTTTTTTAACTCCACTGTTGACGTCCATAAAACCTCATTCAGTACATCTCTATCTTGAGTGACTCTTGTCTTTGGATGCAGTGAACAATTGTGTAAAAAAGAAACATGTCAAATCTCTTCTTGACAAATACTGAAAGAACCTGTAAGTTGTCTCACATGTATTTTTTAGTGGTAGAGGCCGCAATTATGAAGTTTTAACCTAAAGAGTATATTTATGCTAGACAACGCTCCTGCATACACTACAAAATTAACAATTACCCACCTTGCCAGAATCGGGTTTTAATGACACCAATTTTTTGGAATCACCCCCAACCTCTCCAACAGAAAACCTCGCATCATCATTAATAGAGATATGCATGATATTGTAACACAATACTCAAAGACGATTGGTGGGAATCAATAAAAACTGCTGCAACTAATGTTAAAGATGAAACACTGGAAAAGTTAACAAAATCAATGAGGAACAGTAGCAAAGGAATGTCAACAAGTTTGTATTAACATATGAAAAGAAAAATATATAATTTATTCAGGAATATGACATATTGAATTAATTATGTATCTGTTGCTGTGGCCTATTTATTTTAGATTTATTTATAAATAAAATTTCATGTTGTACCTTGTTTGAAAACTATGTACAACACCTCAAAACAAATCTAATAAAATGAATGTTTTTGTAATAAATTTAATTCTTTTAAAATAAAAAATATATATTTTTTAACCAATTATAGATATTACTAGCAGCCATACCCAGCTAGTAGATCAGAAAAAGCGTTCAATTAGAATGGAGCAAAAACAGCATCATGTATAAATGTAACAGAGTCTCTCTTTTTAATTACTTTAAAGTACTTTCATTAAAAAACATTTTGAATTAATGCAGTTCGAATAGAGAGAAAGAGTGACAAGGGAAAGCAACGCATGACATACCTAGCAGGCTTAAGCAAGTAAATGATAGAACACGGTCAGGGGGGGGAAGGAGCAAACGGACAAAGTTTATTGAGAGCTACCAGAGATAGGAGGAAGTGGAGAACAATGATCTCCTACGTCCTGATAGGACATGGCACATAAAAAGAAGAAAGATGGTTAAAATGTTGACCTACGTAACAACATTGGACATAGTGTAGTAATCTGAAATACAGCTTCAAGCCTGGAAAGAAATTGTCATTTGCTCTAAATTTTAATCAGCCATTTTCTTTTTATGTAAGGAATTATGTTGGTAGCAATACTGGTAATACAGGTTGATCTTTGTTTTGTTATAAATAATTACCGAGGAAGTCATTTTATATTATTTGGATGGAGAGATAGTTCAAAAACATAATAATCCTGTCTAATTCTTTTCGATTAGTTAATCGTTAATCGTTTCATGCCTATGCCAATCAAACAAGTCAATATACAAGACTGGTAACAACAACAACAAAAAAGAAGCTCTAACAAAAAAAAAAACACGATTAAAATGACTTTCAAATAATAATAATAATAATAAAGCAGACTGATTGAACAAGACGAGAACTGACCAGATCAAACTTGAATCAGCTAGAGTATAATACATCGTCTCATTAGATCCTTTAAATATATTTAATTTATCTTTCTTTCTTTCTTTCTTTCTTTCTTTCTTTCTTTCTTTCTTTTGCTTTCATTCATTCATTCTAAACCCTTTATCTCTCCCTAACTCACGCTCTCTCTCTCTCTCTCTCTCTCTCTCTCTCTCTCTCTCTCTCTGTCTATCTTTCTCTCGATGTGTGGATGGTGTAATGGATATCGCCCCGGAAGGTGTAATCGGAGACAGGAGGTCGCATGCCAGTCGAGTTCATAACATTCATCTACGTGCAAATACCCTTGGGAATTATAAGAATCCATCTCTTCCCCGCCCCAGCTATGGATTAAATAGTAGGTGAGAATTGTTGTGTAATTTATCTTTATCCACCAAATTGTTATTCATTCAAAAATAAAGTAATTATTGTTATTCAATTAAAAAAATATATTTCATCCTTACATAAACTACAAACGGGTTGATAAGCCGTAAAACAAAATCAATCTTTATCTTTTTTTCCGCTGTCTAAAACCTTTCATTTCTCACAAATAGACTTTTTTCTACATTTTTTAATTTCCTGTTTATCTTTATTTTTCCTTGTTTATTTGTTTTCTTTAATTCTCTTTCATTTCAACTTCCACAATGTGCCGTGTACCTCAGTGTGTTGCCGATGATGTTTCTCCACAGTTTCGTGTCCTTTGTAAATGTTGTCTTTTTCTATCTCCTAAAACCTCTTCTACCATCCATTTACAAAAGATCGTTAGATAGTTTATGTTCCGTTTTTCTTCTCTTGCCTTCAATATGTCCTTTGCGTGTCAAATTCTCCAAAGCCTCTTTCTACATTATCTGCCCTATAAATATCAGTGTCCTTTTTCTGATATTAATTATAAATGTCCATTTCGTTTAAAACTTCGTCGTTGTTCACATGCTCAGTCCATGTTATTCTCAGCATCTTTCTTTAGAAGAACATTTCTGTTGCTTCATCTATCTTCTTCATCTGTGGAGAGTCGTGAGTGTCTACCGATTGACATTGCATCCGTATTATCTTTATATATATTCTTCTTCAACATTCACTGATATTACGTATCATTTCCGTACTGTTTACTTTATTTTTAACGAATTTCCTAATTTTTAATGCTTTGCATTGCTTATTGAAAGCATATTTGGCTAAACCCAACCACGGTGGAGTAATGGATTGCAGCTCGGATTGAGCAATCGGAGAGCCGAGGTTGAATTCCAGTTGAATTCATTACATTCACTTGGGAAAAGTACGAATCCTCTTCTTCCCCCCCCCCAAAGGTATGGGTAAATAGCAGGACAGATCAAGTTCTATAACCTTGAATGGCAACTGGTCTACCACAGAAAGAAATGGCAAACTACTGCGAGAAAAAATATGCCTCGTCAGATGCATTTTCGCCTGGGACTTTATCAGGCATGACACATAATTGACTGACTGATGTTAAAATTAACTAATATTTTTTTAGAGAGCAAAGCATGAAATTTGTACGTGATTGCATTAAACATCCCCAGCCTGATACGTTGTTATTTTAATTTGAAATTTTCACTGTATAATGTTCGATATATGAGATCAACCACTGCAGTGAATGTATTGATACAGAGATTATCTTTAAAAAATCACCCGTTGCATAAAACAAATGATCACGAAGACATGCACTTTTTGATGTAACGCCTTACGTTTCTTTTCACTATTAATAAACATCTCATGTAGTTTCATTGATCACTGGTGGCTACGTGGTCTACAGTTCGATTTTTTGGAGGTGGGGTAAATTTGGTGTCATCTCCAATTATTCATTTTCCCCATATTTAGACGTTGTTAACGCCTTTTGGTCCGTACCTGTTTTTACCTGGCTGAATGTAACTTTACCTTTTTCCCGATTACCTAAACGGATCGCTTTCTTTGAATATAAATCATTTTATTACTAACATTTACTCTAACTTTTAGAAAGTGTCACTACAATTGATTCCAGCCACAAAAAAAGAAAGCGTAATTGATTTTTATAACACAATTGCATCGCAGATTATAGAGACAGGCTGAATTAGTGACAGAAGAAGTCAAGGGATGTTTCATTTTCTCTATTTTACCAGAAGGATTTTAACTTTTATGGACAGGATGGAACACACTCAACATGGGTATTCTATTCTACTTTTAACAAGCGAACTAAGAAACGCGTATTAGAATAATCTTATTTTTCTGCATCTTCACAGGTTTTTTGTTTTTTGTTTTTTTGTCAGATATCGATGTAGAAAGTATAAACGTAGAGCCGAGTTCAAATTACGGGTTAGTCTTTTGCGTTCACTTTCGCGCTATTGCCTCTAGGAATGGCATGAATCTATTAGATTTCCACCCTCCCACCCCATCTACAGGTTTATTAAATGAGTAGATTGGGCTCTCTAACGTTAAGCGGCAACCAATATGAGAGAAGGAAAACTGAATTCCAAATCATGGAGAAGGCAACGGAAGACCAATCTACTATAATTCCAAAGAAAACAGTAAATTAAAATATAATCCATAGGGAGTCGTCATCGCCTACCGACTGACATTGTATTAACGAAAATAATCATCATAATAACCTCATTGGTTATTGTTTTTACCTGCTGTTACTCGTTGAATAATGTAACATCTTTGCCCTGATCATCCTCATCGGGATCTAGTGTTGTCAGTCCTGGGTAAGCTGATAAGCTTCGTTCAACAATAAGGCCTCTGATCAGGAGGTTTTGAGGAGCGTGGAACCACTTCCTAATTGCTGGTGTTCTCATGTCCAACCTGACCGAAGTGGTAGCACCTGTAAGGATCTCAACTATGGGCAAATAGTTAACCCCCAACTGGCGTTAAAACACCATGAAAGTGTAAAAATAGCAATAATTTTTTTGAGGAAAAATCATTAACAGTCATACATTATTACCAACAATACATTTTTGAAGAAAAACATATTACCAGAAATACACTATAAAGAAAAAATATTACCCCAGCAATGCATTTTTGAAGAAAAAATATTATCAGCAATACATTTTTGGAAAAAATATTACCAGCAATAAAAATCTTGTCGGCATTAAATAACTAATTGAGGTTGATATGCCGTAAAATAAAACAAACCAAACCAAAACCTCGTGTTGTCATATGCTCGAATTGCTGCTGAGAAACTGAGAAATTCCATCTATGTATCTGAGTTGATTGCAAAAGACGTATTCATTCATTCGTGGTGAGTAGGCCTGGCGAAGCCCATCCATCCCCAAATCAAACTACAGCCGATATCCTTCAACTTGAAAGCTCACCTTGGCCACAGACATATTACCTTTGACTACACTAGGGAAACTCCCACTCAGCGATGTCGCTTCCACACCGCACTGGTTGCATACATAGTCATAGAACCCAGTTTACCTTATAAGTGTTAGATTACCGTTGACTATACAAGAGGTTTTATCTGTGATTTTACAGGTCTAGCTACCCTCCTCACTAAGAAAGCTAGGTACTGTCAGGTAGAATTACGTTATGATGTACTAGGAGTGGCCCGACATATATAATTATCAACATATAATTACAAACATCGAATTGAAATATCGTCAGTTCTTTGACGCTAAAAATATCAAATACTTTGTTTTTTGTACGTTTCTCATCTTTTGGGGATGTGAATTTTTGATAATGATGTTATCGTTGTAAAAGTATTATTAAGAACACAAAATCATACTTTATTCAATTCTGGATTTCATCAATTACTGTTGGCTTTGGGGTATTTTCCGAACGTGGATTCTACATTCTCACGAAGTTGCAAGAAACTTTTTCCTCTTTCCACTTTGGTGGGTGCTTATATATCTTCCTGTAATACGGTTTGTCTCACGAGTGCACATCCAAGTCACAGCTGGAGTGACCACTATGTTATATGTCGAGGGCAAACCACATATATCCATTGAAGATGCAATCAGCACCTGGTAACTGACAGATTATATTTCAAGCCTACCTACTGATGTAATCTTCTCTGAAGCTCTGGTCTAATACTGTGCAAAGTCTATTTTCTTATCATCTGAGTTGAATAGCACACTACTGCTTCAAAACCGCTGAAATCTCTACCACACTCTTCAATATTCATACCGACTTCGACCGTATCTTCGCTTGAATTTTCTCGGCTTTTTCTAAATTTTTCAAATCATTTGTGATTCTTCTTGGTGCCCCAATATCAATGGTTATAACCAGGAACTTCATATTTTATAATTTTTTCTGATTTTTATCATTCTCCTGAAATTTCATGTTCACTTTTGGGTCATATTCTGATAATTATTACTTTTGTCACTGAAATTTTACACAAACTGCGATTGGTAGACTTCACTGGAAACAAGTGACAGCAATTCTCCTCACTTCTACAAGAATTTTCATATTATTGGTGATTTTGAATGATCTGTCGTTCAGATGGCCTCTATCCTTTCCTGGACCTCAAATTTCCCCAGACTCTTGGCTAAGTTTATGCGTAGCATTACTATTGCTCCAATCACGATTAGCACTAATGTTTGACACATTCTCTTCTTGTTCAGCACCATCAGATTATGGTTTTAATAATAATAATAATAATATTAATAATAATAGTAATAATAATAATAATAATAATAATAATAATAATAATGGAAAGCTTTATTTTTGCAGCGCAAGACCAGAGTCTTTCCACTTATAAATTTCAGGCAAATGTCATAGATGACAGCGTGGGTCCAAAATGCAGGTTCTGTGATAAATGTCAGGAAACCATCGACCTGATAGAATCTAATCCCAGGATGTTCTGTACTTGATTATAGAGTGGGACAACATTTACACTGGACAATGTGCAAACACTTTGGAAACTATGTTAACAAACACTGGTATGAACATCACCCAGCACCGGTTAAAGAAATAGAAGACATCACTATTCTGTGAGATTACACCATCTTTACAGACAGGAAGATTAAAGCAAATAGGCCGGATATAATTCTCAAAAAACGAAAAAAAATATCTTGCCTACTAATTAATATGACTTGCCCAGAGAATTGTAACATAGCAACCAACGAATTTGAATAAAAACCTGGGAATCGAAACAGAAAAAATGTGGAAATTGAAAACAAGAATAGTACCAGTCATGGTAGGTGCGCTTGGAATGGTAAAAAAGGAAAATAACAGCACATTGAAAGAAATCCCTTGAAATCCCAGCTTACCAACACACCACTACATGCCGTTGGTCTTCCCACAGACTTGGCAAGTAGTGTGACCATAACAGAAATCGAAATAATAATAATAATAATAATAATAATAATAATGTTGTTAATGTTAACATCTGTTGAATAACAAGTAATAATTTTGATTTGCTTAAAGAATCAATGAGTTGGAAGGAAAGAGTAGACCCTTTTAAGCAGAAGAAACGTATAAGATCATACGGTGAAGATGACAAAAGAAACACAAACTGTATAAATACAAAAAAAACTGCGAAATATCTGTAATAGAAATATGTCATGGCATTAATAACTATTAACTCATCAAGAATGTTCAAGAAATCTCATAAACATCACCATCTCGACTGATAAACACATCTCAGTAAAAGAATTTGACAAAATTTCAAAATATGATGACCTGGAAATAAAAATTGCTTGAATTTGACAATCAACATTCCAGAAATTATAAGATCATTAGATATGATTTAACAGAATAATGATAGTGTTTGTTTAAAAATTCCAGGAAATTCATCTGAATCTGAGATTCAACATATTGTGCACAGTAACCCTCTCCCCCATGCAATATGCTCAAAAACGTTCTAAGAAAAACCATTTTTTGAATCCGGTCTCAAATAAAAGACTTGCTAAAGAATTTTGTCAAATCAAAATAATCGGTAAAACTGGAAATAATAATAATAATAATAATAATAATAATAATAATAATAATAATGATTGTCATTATTATTATTATTATTATTATTATTATTATTATTATTATTATTTATATGTTCCCAGCAAGTGTTTGGTGATTGATGCTGAGAACTGTATTTGAGCATGATTCTTCAAATCTATAACACCTGTCACATTATTTGCAAAGATCCCAGCGTCGTTGCAATTAGCATTATTTCATGTTCCTAAATTTTCTTCTCAATCAAATCTCAATTCTGGTATCTTATACAAAGATTCGAGTACACCAATAATTATAGCCACAACCGTTATTGCATTTTCCTACCGTTTTAGATTCATTGACAGTAAATCTTAACAAATCCTTAAAAATTTTTTCAGTATTCTCATAATCCCCAGAACCGTCGCATTATTAATAGTAGTAGAAGTAATAGTAGTAGTAGTAGTAGTAGTAGTAGTAGTAGTAGTAGTGGTGGTGGTACTGGTTATCATTAGTTTCACCGTTCGTATCGAACTTATCAGACTTAGATATAGATTATCTATCAGCGACTTGATGGCGTCTTCAGATACTTCCGTCTGTTCTACTTTTGTTAAGTAAATCAACCTTAAACGCTAACATACGATGTTGTAGGATTTAGATCTCCAGAAAGCAGACATGTTGATATTTCAAAATTAAAACAACTGCGCTGATCTTGACATGTTGAAAAGGCTATAGGACAATAGACTCCTAAATCTCTCCTCTTATGAAGAAGTCACTTTGAAAATGCATTCACAAAAAGGATAGGAGAAGACGTTAATATGTTCAGTTCGTACTGTTTAAATTCTCAAAGAAATATAAGAAACTGTACTTGAGTAATGATCAATAGTATTACGTTAAAGCGGCCATAAACAAGCAAGAGCATTTTTATTAAATCTATGAAAAAAAACACCAAGTCTTGAGCTAAAAGTAGACCCAGGGGACACATTCTTAAGACATAATAAAGTCGACTTTCCATTCACAGTTTAAATAGCTATCTAACGCCCTACATTACCTACATTATATATAATTATCTTTTTATCTAGGAAGCGTTGTCGTTATCCCTATCTTCACTTCTCTAGTCGGTCTGAACATTTTATGAATTCGATGTTGGGGTGAGGCTAACACTTATGATTTGCGTTTGAAAAGTTAAAGTTGGTTTTAAATTATCAAAACAAAAGTAAAAATGATGTTTTCTAAAAACCTGTGGAAAGTGGAAAATTAAATGAAAACTGGTAAAGAAATGAGAAGAGAAAAGGCGGGAAGATAAAAAGAAAAGATAAGAAATTTGAAAATGAAAAAGTCGATAAATGGAACAAAGAAATAGAAAAAAAAAGACATTTTTCACAAAATGCTTTAGCAGTTTTGATAAAAAAAAAAAATAACAAAAATTACAAGTTTGCCAAAAAAAATCTATCAGAGCTTAATGACAAAAGAAGTAAGAATAAAAAGAAAATAGAAGAGTTGAGACGATGAATAAAATTGTTTTCCCGCTTTTTTTTCTTTTCTTTTTTCGTTTTACCGCCTTTTTGTGTTTTTGCCGCCTTTTTATTTCCCTGTCTTTTTTTCCCACTATTCTTTACTTTCGCATGGTGGGTGTTTTCCACGAACAATTCCACTTTACTCGGTCGTATCATTTATTGGATCAATCGATAAAACAATCAATTAATAAATTGATCAACTCACTGAACCTGCTTTTATCAGCCTACCTCTTTCTTTTTCCACTTCTGCTCTTTCTTTCTGATTAAGTTTGCTTGGTTTTGTGTCTGCGTGCATACATTTCTTTCTTCAAATGTCTCATCTTGCTCACGT
This sequence comes from Acanthosepion pharaonis, assembly GCA_903632075.3. Lineage (NCBI taxonomy): Eukaryota > Metazoa > Mollusca > Cephalopoda > Sepiida > Sepiidae > Acanthosepion > Acanthosepion pharaonis. The sequence continues at coordinate 2,012,737 of CAHIKZ030003683.1, forward strand.
TCTCTGTTTCACGTGTAAGTTACCTAACCTAATTTTGCTCATATACTTCTATCAGTCTTTTCTCCTTTTTTATGTCTTGGTTACATTCCTTCACTGACATTTTCTTATCTTTATTCAAATACTTACTCTTCTATTGAACTACGCTATTTTAATAATAGCAGGTAACTTAATATAGAAACATAAAATACTGACTAATTCTTGCATCAGAGTAAAATACATCAGTAAATAAAGAAAAGGTCAGGTCAGTCACTGGGTACTATTTTGAGAAGAAAGTTCTTCCGAAAGAATATGCAATATTCAGTAAACTATCTAGATCAGACATAGGCAACATTTTCTATGATATATAACTCATCATAAGGCGGGTCACACTACTAAAAATTTCAAGGTAACTTTTCGTGCAAGGTAACTCAACGATTTTCACTACAGAATATCACACGCGTAAGCAGATGTCTTAGAAATGGGGAAACATTTTTATTTGGACAAATTCTTTTTTTAACGCGATATTCATGGTCAGAATGTTATCAGAAAGAGCGATGCAGATGCAGAAGGACATGTACCTATGTTTCATAGACTACGCAAAGGCCTTCGACAAAGTACGCCCCAACTATCTGATGGAACTGCTCAGCAACCTCGATATATTCAGGAAAGATATTAGAATAATCAAGAACCTATACTGGCAGCAAACAGCATGCATGCGCATAGGGAACGAGTTCAGTGAATACACAAAAATAAAAAGGGTCGTAAGGCAAGGATGCGTCTTCTCACCCGACCTGTTCAACCTATACAGCGAAGCAATCCTGAGAGAATTGGAAACCCTACCAGGATTTAGCATTGGCGGCCACAATCTTAACAACATAAGATACGCTGATGACACAGTACTGATAGCAGACACGGAAAAGAAATTACAAAACCTCCTACAGAACGTAGCGACGGAGTGTGAGAAGAAGGGACTAAGTATAAACTAAAAGAAAATGGAGTGCATGGTCGTCAGTAGGAGAATGAGCCCGAAATGCGATCTGAAGGTTGGGAACACTAGAATCAAGTAGACGCAGAAGTTTAAATATATTCCGTTACCATCTTCAAGAATGTCATTTCAGAGTAGTCTTTCTCCTAGACTGGTTACCTATTACTTAACCCATAGATGGGGTAGAGGACAGATAGAGTGATTGTTACTATTCCCGAGTGTATTAGTGCAAAAATGAACGAGGTTTGAATTTGAACTCGGCTCGCTGACAAGTCTTTTGGTACCGGTAACCGTTGCACTACCGCACTTCTCTGTTGCGACAGATACAGAGGTGAATTAGAAAACTCTAACATAGCAGACTACATCTAAATGGAGAGAAATACACATTAGGTTCTGTGTGATCGAGATAATTAACCGGGGTCGTCGTTGGTGTAGCAGAAAGCTGATGGGCGTAGCATATATTGGTCTGTGCGCTGCATGATTAAGACGGAGGATATTCGCCAAATGGATATTGGAATATCGTTCCACGTAGGTATTATTTCGAATAGCCTTTGTATTCGAATACCTGATGCTGTAGAATTAGATTGATCATACTAATATATTGCTATTTTTCGATCAGATTTTCCACTGAAGAAAAAGATTTATTTTTTTTATTCATACAGAATATGCTTGAATCGATCGAAACATTCTGTCAACAACAGCAAGTATTCAAAGTATAATGCCGGCTATGTTTTTGACACTTTTCCAAGTTACATACAATGACTACCATTATTCCTTTCCGCCAATTAGACTGTGTAGCAAATTTTTGACTTTTTGTCTTTGGTCAGCATTTGTTATTTCCGAAATGTTTCTGTCTAGAAAGCAAAGGAAATGGTGGTTATTTCCTTCAAACTTTGCTTTTGTGATATGGACATCGATGTTTTGAAAGGAACCTGTTCTCCAATATATTCCAGAGAGATTCAGTGCTGAGTTACTGAAGGTGATTTTTCGAGAATTTTCGAGAAGCTTCAAGAACATTCAAGATGTTTCTAAAAAGTTCAAGAATTTCTAAAATGTTCTGGCTATCAAAGATCATATAACGAAAACATGATTGGTGACTATATTTGGGTCATGGTTCGTGAACGTAACTGACAGTAAATCGCGAAAAAAAAACTAGTCATTTCTAATTTTGCTGTGGTCTCTCTTGTGTAATCCCAGAATAAATAAATGATACTTTTGAATCATATGTCATTTTCTTCTTAATTTGCGTGAGCAAGAATGTTCCAGTCTACCTAATGCGAATTGGTGAAATTCAGAAAGATCATTATCTTGGTCATAAAAGTAACGTTTGAGGAAAATACTTTCCAGGTGTAAACGAATAGGAAATAATAGTCGCTACCCAAGGACAAAAATCGTGTTACACTGTGATCGACATATACAGGACGAATTGCTTGAATTTAGAATCTTTTTAAGTTTATAAAAATCTTTTCATACATTATAAAAATATATATTAATGAGTGTAGTATACCACGTATATGCATTCCAGCATTAAACGACGAAGTCATTCTACCTTTCGAAGCGATAAATATATTTACATTATATTAGTCATCCAGAAGTGAAATAGACCTTTTTTTATGTTCTGTGTCCATTCAGACAGAAATTGATCATAGTTTTTTCCAACTTCCTATATTTTTGTTACTGTAAGTCACCACTGACCCGTTAGGCCCCTTCATTGTTCTTGATTTCATCCAAACAAAAAATTCGTTAAATATGTTTTATATATATATATATATATATATATATATATATATATATATATATATTTTTTTTTATTTTGTTACCTATATTCCGGCGGTGTGAAAAAACCCAGATAATACAATTTGTAAATAAAAAATATTAGACAAACTGATATCAAGGGAAAAAAAAATTCAAGAAAAAAAAGAAAAGACTAAAAACATCCGTGTCGGTTGAAAATAATCAAATTAAAACGTAAATTCTCTCAATAAACTAAGTAGAGCAACAACTAGATAACCTAAAAAGCCCAAAATTTATACATAAGTTATAAAAAATTAGGATGATTTGAGATAATTATAATTAAGTAAATCATCGTGTCTAGAATAAACCGCATCAATATACAGAAATCACTGGATGGCCGTTTCGTACTATATTTGGGACTCATCAGCAGTACGCATCCATTACTGAGAATTCAAACCCAGACAGTTACGAAATCAGGCAAAGGTCATACCATCTGTACCAACGGTCCTCGTATGCATATATATATATATATATATATATATATATATATATATATATATATATATATATATATATATATATATATATATAGAATGATACACTACATATCTATTAATATATATATATATATATATATGATACATATATCTACTATATATATATATATATATATATATATATATATATATATATATATATATATATATATATATATGTGTGTGTGTGTGTGTATGTATATATATATTAGTCGATATGTAGTGTATCATTTTATCAGCAAATAGGTCTTTGAGGACACAATTACAATTGTTACGAGTCGAGGAAAATAGGCTTCTGTAACTATCGGAGCTATCACGCTGGAACTCCATGAAGAAGTGATTCTTGAAGGGTATAGCGGGTGAACAGATACACACACACACACATATATATATATATATATATATATATATATATATATATATATATATATATATATATATATATAAATTTATATATGTGTGTGTGTATTATTATTTATGTTATTATTATTATTATTTTAATACTTATACTTGGGTGTTATGTAAAAAACGGGATAATAGAATTTGTAAATAAAAATATATTTGAACAAACCGATATCAGGGAAGAAATTAGAAATTCAATAAAAAAAATGCTAAAGATATCCATGTTGATAATAATCAGTCACCACCACAATGTCTAGTCAAACGAAGAAAACACCAACAGAAATAACCTAAACTGAAACGTAATGTGCGCAATACCCTAAGTAGTGCAACAATTAGATAACCTAAAGAGCCAGAAAATACCTACCTAGCTTTCACCTAATGGATCATCAGGATAGTTATCCTGATGATCCGCTAGGTGAAACCTCGGTAGATAGCTTGCAGCTATTTCGGCTATCTATCTATCTATCTATCTATCTATCTATCTATCTATATATATATATATATATATATATATATATATATATATATATATATAACGAAATTGATCTCTTATCACTGTTTTCGACATATCATTATCTCTCTTATCTTTTCGAATACAATTAAAATTATTCATTATGCTACGCACCTACTATTCGCTCACTCTTTTCAGTATATTTTCATTATCTTCCTTATCCCTTTCAATATTTGTCACCCATCATGCGTTCTCATCCCTGTGCTATGGTTTCTAAGTGCTTCCCAAGTCATGGTGCCTGACCACACCAATAACATCAAAACAAATAGAACATGTTGATATTCGAACCCGAGTCTTATGGCCGGAAAGAAAATTTTGTGTTCATCAACTCAAAGAAGAAAGAAAGTCTGATCCTCAGCAAGAGAAAAGCCCCAAGATGTGAGTTACGATTTGGAGATATAAACGTCAAGCAGGTGTAAAAGTTTAAATATCTGGGAAGCGCTTTAACAGAGGATTGAAAATGCGGCGCCGAGATCCGAACCCGCAATGTCGTAGCGGAAGAAGCACTCCGGCACTATATATTTGAATTTGAGAAGGCTCGAAAATAACATTAAAGCTTGCTGTGTAAGGAAAGGTCAATTATTGAGGACGCTAATTTATATCTGAATTTCTACACGCCCACAGAAATTGCAAATACGTAAGAAGGTACATTTAAGTCTTACATAGGCTGTAGAGGACCGTTGGGTTTGAGTCTTGTTGAATTAGAAACAAGTGCCATTTATTCCTGCTAAAAGGCCCAACTACAAGAAAAAGGGCGTACTTGAATTAAGTCCAACTGAAGATGTAAAGAAGACAAACAAACAAATATATATATATATATATATATATATATATATATATATATATATATATATATATATATGTGTCAACAAATATATGTATTAAACAACAAATTACAAAGCGCATAGACAGCTAACATTGTGTTAGTGTGTGAACGTAGAGAGTTTCTATTTTTGTGAATGTTCGTACGTACATGTATGTGTGTAATATTCATGGCGTCTCCCACTAATGGTAAAACGCAGATCTTCTAAGAGAGTTTACACTATAGTCGCTGAAATGAAGAAGAAAGAGAACAAGACGAGAAGTCACCCAATATGTATAGTATAGGGAGAATGACCCCTGGTGACAATTAGGGAATTAAGGAGATCATGCTTATATGCACATGTTGAGACACTACCGGGATACAATGTGATGCTAACAAAATACTTATTTTCTAATGTGAGATTTAATGTTCATTCAGGTTTAAGTTAGTTAAAATGACAAGGAAGAAAATTATTAAAAAAGTAAAAGGCAATCTGTATCGAAGATAAAAAAAATGAAGAAGACATTAAAAACAACGAACAATATTAAAGAAGAAAAATTACATATATCCGCAACATCGTTCAGAAGATTTTATACTTTAAAATTAAATTAGTAACAATGATTGCGATTTACTCAGTCGCTTATGGCGCATTGCAACAATTCTTATTGAGACTAGCAAACACTAAAACTGTTTCTTTGAAACGGCATTGTTTTGACTTTATAACTTGGAGGAAATATTTGCCCTTTTAAACTGAAAAGCCTAAAATTGTCTTCTTTTTTTAAGTATATTATTCTTTCCTAGAAGGTTATTTGTTTATTCTTGGCTGAGTTATTTTTACAGTTTTTATACTTTCGATATTTCTTTGTTGTTTTTTTCCTGCCGCTTTTCCAATTTATTTTTCTCAATCATATCTTTATTTCCCCACCAGATTGTATATATTTATTCGATTACTTATTTCATATATAGTTTGCCATTTTTCTCTTTCAAGCTGTTATTAAATTCTTGCGGTTTCACAGTTTTCTATTTTGTAGCCATTATTGATTCTTTTAAAATGTTGCTTGCTACTCTTTTCAATATCTTTTTACTTTACCTTCTTCAGTTTTACGCTTTTAAATTGCATTTTTCTCCATTTGTTTACGGTTCCTTTTAATATCAGAAAGGCGATTTTGCCATGTTTTTTTATAATCTTGAAAATATTTTCTTTTTTCCCTTATTTATTATTTATACTGCTTTTAATATTCGATTCTGTTGAATTTATTTTAAAATTGTTCCATAGATTTCTTACTTGCAAAAATACATCCCTGTGATAATGATAATGATTGTGTTTATCACCAAATAAAGGATAGCGAATCGATAATGAAAAAAGTTTGATTCTATAAAGAACACGAATTGTGACCAGTGTCTTGGCAATAGTAATTTCGATTAGCCCTGTTAACATTATTTTATTTTTATATTCCTTATCAATTGTTATCAAATATTCTCTTGCAAGGCTCATTTATTCTGCCTATAAAGTTTGTAAAGAATATTAACAGAGAAATTATACTCATTGGCTTCTTTTTATTTAAGCCCTCATTTTCTTTCATGTATTTTCCAATCCCTTCCTCGTTTGATAACCAGAAATGGATACAGGACACTTCGTGTTTCGAGGATTTTTCGTAACTCTTGTGTTTGAAATAGTGTATAGCTTTGTGTGCAAAAAATATGCCAAAAAAAATAAATGGTCGAATGGTTGGTTTTAATTTATCCAAGTCCTATATATAAAGAATTAATTAAGAATATTAAAAATTAAGAATATTTTTTTTTATTTTAATCCGATATATTACTTTAATCATTATTAGTAGTAGACGCTCCGTTTTAGTTTTTTAACGAAATAAAGTACTGTTCGAAATAAACGAAGCGTCTACTAAAATATTAGTATCCACTAAAAATAGCCTTTAAATAATATATATATATAGTCTGGATTTCTAAACTCCTGCCAGGGTCACACATGGCATCCAGATTAGAGACGAGGGTCCAGCCTAAGCGCAACCAACCCCAATGATCCCAACGGTGGAACAAGCGAATGACAATTACAAGATATCTCAACCGTTGAACCACGGGATGAAGAGGGTCCCGCATGGTGGATATGCTACAGAAGGCGCCACACGATTTTTATAACAGAGTCCATAGAATTTTCATAACTGGATTCTGTATGTTTCATTCTATTTGTGCTGCAGAGGAAAAACATGAAATGTAGTGTCTGGGTTAATAATTCACGCCATCGGTATGTTCTTCTACTCTGATTTTCTTTTACCTGCAACCAAACAGCGATATGG
>CAHIKZ030003683.1:2025000-2027500 GCA_903632075.3 Acanthosepion pharaonis
TTATATATATATATGTGTGTGTGTGTGTGTGTGTGTGTGTGTGTTAAAATTAAAAATATATTCCTGCTACCAAAAATTGAACTATAGACAGGAAATAATCGCATGATGTTTCCAAAAGGACACTGATAGAATTGTTTCAAGCAAGCTTGTCCCAAATCTACAAGTTGTAACAACAACAAAAAACACCATAAATTAAAGATTACGACAAATAAAACAAAAAATACGTTATAAAACCAAAACAAAATACCTCATAAATCACGATAAATAAAACAACCAAATCCTGTTATAGATCTAAGAACGAAAATAAATGAAAAAACGCTATAAACCGAAGCACAATAGATAAAACAAAACACGTTATAAAAACAAAAAAAACATGTTATTAATCGAAGTTCGATAAGTAAAAGAACAAAAATTACGTTATAAAAAGAAAAAAGTTCTAAATCGATGTACGATAAAACGTGGTATATCAAATGACTTTTAACTTCCCATCTTCGAAGCAAGATACCGATTCTTTGGTTAAAATAGATAGATAGATAGATAGATAGATAGATAGATATGAACAGACTGGGATAGATAGATATGAACATACTGGGATAGATAGATAGATAGATAGATAGATAGATAGATAGATAGATAGATAGATAGATAGATATGAACAGACTGGGATAGATAGATAGATAGATAGATAGATAGATAGATAGATAGATAGATAGATAGATATGAACAGACTGGGATAGATAGATATGAACAAACTGGGATAGATAGATAGATAGATAGATAGATAGATAGATAGATAGATAGATAGATATGAACAGACTGGGATAGATAGATAGATAGATAGATAGATAGATAGATAGATAGATAGATAGATAGATTCACTTGCTTTACAACCCATTTGAAATAAAACCTCTCCGATTTAACAACTCAATCACTCATCATTGATCATTTCTTATTTTTATTTGCTACCAATGTCAGAGGAAATGAAAGTTTTCTTTCATGTTTACAATTGCGTGTTGCCAGGGAATCATGAGAAATATTGATTGACAAAAATTCAATTGTTTGGAATAATTGCAGATATGATGCACAACAACACTCAACCACAAGTGTACATAGTCTGAACATTTCACCCCAATAAAAACAAGCCAGCACACAGAGAGGGGAATGATAAACTATTTTAGGCCTATAAACGCCCATGGGCGTATAATTGCACGAATTAACACTGTTTTCTTAACGCAAGTCGATCGAAATTAAGCATGCAGGCGGTTAATTAATTTACAAGAAGGTTACAAAGCCACGTAAGGCTTTCGTAAAATGTTCACGTATATTTTAGTCTCAATATTAACAAAAGAATAATGAAACTATTTTGACTTTCTAAAACGTGGTGTAAAGATATAATATTCTGCTGTGTAATCTTAAAGAGCTGCTAAGTGATTACGTGTTAAGTAACAATATCACAAATATTATTACACAACTGAGCCTCCGTAGAGAAGAAAATAGAGTTTGAAATATTGATTACACTACTGAACTACCATAAAAAAGAAAAAGAGACTTTCACATGTACTTATGGACATGTTTGGACCCATCCTTTCATATACACGTGCATGTTTATAGCATCATACATATTTTATATGATACATAAACATACACATGTAGAAAGACTGTTCAGTGTTAGGGCTCTATGAATATAGATGAATCTATCTATCTATCTATCTATCTATCTATCTATCTATCTATCTATCTGTCTATCTATATATATATATATATATATATATATATATATATATATATATATATAAAAGAAATAGATAGATAGATAGATTTTCGTTAAAAAACAACTGAAAAGGCACTGTCATGAATTACACGACAGTGCAGCCAACAAGGAAAATCTCAGTGTCTTGTTAGGTATTTTTAATGAAACTTACATAAAAGAGGATTGTTTCCCAAATACACAATATATATATATATATATATATATATATATATATATATATATATATATATATATATATATATATATAATGTGGCTAATCTAATCACTTCACCGGGTGGTGTTATTTCAGTCATACCGACTTCGAAGTTTCGTGAGCTCATTGTTTTAATGTCTTCAGTCTTCAAGGCTATACGAAAAGATTGAGACGTAACAGCATATAAATCAATAGACCTGAAGAGTGATGACATTACAACACTGCCCTCACGAAACTTTGAAGTCAGCATGACTGAAATAACAACACTCATTTAAGTGATAAGTTTCTCCACTCTTACCTTTTTTATGCAAAAAAAAACAAAACCTCCCTGCCTAAAAATATTTTCCTACCAGTAAACTACGGAAAAAGAACCAGCAATTTTGTCACCTAATCTCTTACATTTATTTAATATATATATATATATATATATATATATATATATATATATATATATATATATATATATATATATATAATTACAATAATATTATTATATATATATTATATATATAATTTTATTATATATATTTTGTATT
>CAHIKZ030003683.1:2030000-2032500 GCA_903632075.3 Acanthosepion pharaonis
TATATATATGTCTATCTCAGTCTATCCACATCTATCTCAGTCTGTTTCTATCTATATATCTATACACATACACAGACGCACACACAGATATATATATATATATGTGTGTGTGTGTGTGTGTGTGTATGTGTGTGTGTGTGTGTGTGTGTGTGTGTGTGTGTGTGTGTGTGTGTTTTTGTGTGAAAAGTGTATATAAATAAATATATATATGTATAATTATTTATATATTATATGCGCGGTACTTATTAGAAAGCGCTCAATATCAGAGATAGAGCTAACTTATTTGGTTGGATAGATGTGAGTTTGTGACCCTGGGTTTCACGCTTTAGCGATCGTCAGTTTTGTCTGACGATAGCTAAAGCGTGAAACCCAGGGTCACAAAACTCACATCTCTCCAACCAAATATATATATATATATGTATGTATGTATGTATTTAACTAGGTAGATAAATAGAAACAGACAAATTCATACGAGTAGATTGCAATAGACCGATCAGGTAAAACGGTAAGTGCAAAAACGGTATGATAGAATATAAAGAAATTTATTATTCGGTGTAAACATGAGAACGGCTTTGGAAAATGTCCATGCATATGTACAATTGTCTGACACTCATCAGCTACAAGTGGCTTTTTTTTTCAGAATGCTTTTGCTGTGAGAATGGCTCCGCCTAGTGGTCGTCTAGTGTGAACGATTTGGAAAAGGACAGATCAGATGTCAGAAATAAAAAAACGGCATTGCATAAAGATGGGTGAAGTTAAAGAAAAGAGGAAAGTTCAGAAATAAAAAAGAAGATTCGTTGACGTATCAAATCCATAAAGGAAAAAAAAAGTACTTTCCGTCTAGATGCTAAATGAAAGACCACATATACAAAGCCAATTTCACGTATATATAGACGTGTCTGCCTTATGTTTGAGTTCGCATGTGCGTCATTGTAGAGATGTGTATAGGCAGGACGTCATCAAGTTGATTGTAGAGGATAGAGAGAACATCATTCTTTCTTTCTTTTTATATGCCATGTCCTTTCAGGACGCAGGCGATCATGGCTCTCCACCTCCCTCTATCCCTTGCAGCTTTCAACAAGTTCCTTCCCTCTACTTCCTCCCCCAGACCACTTTCTTGTCATTCACTTGCTTAAGCCCGACGGATATATCACGCGTTGTTTTCTTATGTTACTCGTTCCCTTTATTCGACCCGTGAGTATCAGATTATCCAGGACTTCCTTCCTCATTCTGTTTCTCAGAAACTTCAGCTACCTATTAAGGATAAGACCGCATCGTTGCTCATACGCTCGGTCCATGATATCCTTAGCATCCTTATGTAGAACCACATCTCTGTCGCCTCGAGTGTCTTCTTCATCTTTGAGGAAATCGTCCAACATTCGCTGTCGTAAAGAATGACAGATGTCGCGTAACAGCTCAGTACTTTTTTCTTTGTTACCAAAGAAGCCCTCCTGTCTCGCAATACTCTGCCCAACTTTTGAATGTGTCCTTGGCCGTCTACGGATTTCAATGTCGCACTTACCGTCCTCTGTCAAGACGCTTCCCAAATATTTAAATTTTTCCGCATCTGCTTGATTCTACAGGTCAGATATTCAAATTTAATTCAATAATAGTGGATTATTCTTCCTTATGTCCCTAACTACACACACTTACGCATTTGTGTAACTCTTCGTGTACAATCGGTTACCTCAAGCCATTTTTTCATTGTATGTAATGTGTCCATTCTGGACGTGCGCAAACAAAGCTCTTCACAATTAACAGTCAATTAAGAGATCATAATGATTTTTGTCTTGCGCCGTTATCAGCTTAAGTTATGCGTCGTTTTACTCTGTTTTCAAGGAACTTTCTCAACTGTATCTTTCTGATGTTGAGTATGTACCCTTTTTGTTTCCATTTTCTCTAAGACTTCGTCGATGCTCGCATATTCAAGGCATGGTATTCTCAGCACTCTTCTCTAGTAATATATAAAATCCAAAATAAAAGAATCTTCTATTTTAATTCCAGAAATGGTCGAGAGGGGAAAAGTGACACCTTGCCTAAAATGTTTCTTTAATCTGTATTTCATTAGTGGTATCGGGTAATGGATGATTTCATAGAGCTTAACAGCTCCAGTGGACGAATATGCTATTAAATATTAACATTAAGTTTTTGCTTTATCCAAGTGTACGGCCTATGTGTTCTTAGTTTGTTGGGTCCACTAGACCATCAGTGTCATTTGATACGAAGAATATATGAGCCAAAACGTTGCCATCTTCATCAAAGAGTAAAAAATGGAAGATATGTATTCGAACAACTTGAGAAAATACTATGCAGTGTTATAGTAAATTTTGCGAGTATGTAAATCCATTACAAAAAGTAACTTATTTATGCTTTTATTTTTCGTGTGTGATCTTCTGGTGTTCATACAAAATAAGATGTTTTCCGAATTAAAATTTAACACAACTTTCAAGTTAATTATTTTAAAAGCAAGGATGCTTTCTTTTCATTTCTAACTCGGAAC
>CAHIKZ030003683.1:2037500-2050000 GCA_903632075.3 Acanthosepion pharaonis
ATAATAATAATAATAATAATATACAGAGCAACCTCGACTTTCGAACGTATCATATGTCGAACAAATCGTTTTTCAAACAGAATATTCGAGATTAAAATGCCTCGGTTATCAAACAAATTTTCGGCTCTCGAACAACAATGCCGAACCGAGCCGAAATGAGTTAACCCGAACGGAATCATTTCTTTGTCGGTCGCGGTGTTGTATACATTCATGTGTTGTGCTGTGTTTTTCTTTTCCAATTTTATTGTACTTTGCCTCTATTTTTCTCTTCATTAGTCCCCAGTCATGGCTCCAAAGAAAGTTAACAGTGATAATGGTAAAGGAAAAAGAAAAGTTAAGAGAAAAAGTCTTGTTCATGATATTGTCTCTTCCTACTCAGTTTCAACTGCGGGAAAAAAAATCTATCTCGTCAGTCATGTATCGAAAAATACATGATCGCCTAAGCGATCGTGGCACATAACTGACTGATGGCAAAATCAACGATCTGTATTATCCTTATAAGTAAAGAGACGATCATGCCTTTTCTTCCCCTTTCCAAACAATAACATACCTTTCGCCCCGCTTCCACTTACGCCATCAACTCTCCTACTTACAGATACGATAAAATTGAAGTGTTTGTCTATATTTTATCTCTTTAGTATTGGATTTATTTATTTTTCTTAGATTTAATGATTTTCCCGAGTTTTGTGTATAAACACAAAGTACTGTTGTTAACATTTAAATAAGCAATCATCAGTGGACCGGGAACGGATTAATCCATTTTACATTGATTCCTATTGGAAAAATAGTTTCGGTTTACAAATATTTCTGGTTACGAACGGGCTTCAGGAACGAATTAAATTCGTGAACGAAGGTTCCACTGAATATATATATATATATATAAAATATGTGGTGCAATTCAATTTATATTACAATGAATCATTCATACAAAAAGTTAGTAAGGTTGATGATATAAAATGGCGAAATCCCTTCGCTAACAAAATTTTAAAGATGCATTAACCTACCAATGACTCGATGAATGTTATGTATGAACCCTGTTTTTTTTTTATTATTATAAACTGTATTAGGTTGTCCTTAAAAACACAAGTACTTTCGACTGTACATTCAGTCATCTTCAGCGCTGGAGACTATTTTGTTTTTGATAAAATTGAGATAGCAACCGAGGCGAAAATATATGCGAATCGAAATATATATATATATATATATATATATATATATATTTAAATGTGTTATTGATAATGAATTAAAACTTTTGGAGCGTGCAGTCGCAACACTAAGGTTATTTTTTTTTTAAATTTAAGTGAGTGCATTTTTTACTAATATGGCAATTTGAGAATTTTATTGTTGTAGGAGTTTATCAATCAATGTGACATGAACTAAATAATTCTATAATTATTTCATATTTTTTTGTATGAATGATTCATTGTAATGTGTATATATATATATATATATATATATATATATATATATATATATATATATATATATATATATATATTTGTTTTACTTCACCATTTAAGCATTAATTAACAAAATAATTATTTAAACAAGAAATAAATAAAAAACGGAATATTTACCAAAAACGAATGACCCTAAAAACTCAAAAAGTCCTATCTGTTATACTGGAAATGTCATTGTTACATTGTCTTTGATACTCAGAGCCTAAGGAGAGAAAAAGAATGAAAAGGAATAGGCAGAGAGTATAAGGGGAGAAGAAAATTAGGAAAAGATGAAGTAACTACGTCATTATACATACACGCACATACACACATGCCCACGCGCACATATATACACATAGAAAATGGCAACCTAACACCAATATACAGCGTATAAATTATTTTTCAGCTTAGTATGAAAATAACGAAACTCGACAGTCAATTTTTGAAACCTCTTGAAGAGTAGACCGAAACATGACAAAACCGTTCGTCTACGAAACTCTTGAGCCGGGATACTGAATATAACGTCAATCAGCTAATGACCATATATATATATATATATATATATATATATATATATATATATATATATATATATATATGTGTGTGTGTGTGTGTGTGTGTGTGTGTGTGTGTGTGTATATATATATATATATATATATATATATATATATATATATATATATATATGTATGTATGTATGTATACGTCTATCTGCCTATCTTGATGTGTCGCTGTACTTCTTCATATCGTTCAAATAATTTATGGTCATGACAGATTTAGTTAAGTTATAAAAACATTAACTATAATAAAAAAGGTGATTGAACATAGAATAGGATGAGTTAGGGCAGGTGCGAAAATTTAAATATCTGGGAAATGTTCTGACAGAGGACGGTAAGTGCGACGCTGAGATCCGAAGACGCATTGGGGTGGCCAAAAATGCTTTTCAAAAGCTAGGCAGAGTATTATGAGACAAGAGGATTTCTTTGCTAACAAAGAAAAGAATACTGGACTGCAACGTGATACCTGTCCTCCTTTACGACAGCGAATGTCGGACGATCTCCTCAAAGATGAAGAGACTCGAGGCAACGGAAGTATGGTTCTACAGAAGGATGCTAAGGATATCATGGACAGAGCGTGTGAGCAACGATGAAGTTTTGGAAAGGATGCAAACAAGAAGGAAGCTTATACTTAACATCAGGAAGAGGCATTTGAAATTTGTGGAATAAGTAATGAGAATGGAGGGCTTGGAGAATCTGATACTCGCAGGGTGGATAGAAGGAAAGAGAGACAATGGAAAGCAACGCGTGACATTACCTAGCGGGTTTGAGCAAGTGGATGGCAGGATAGGTAGCAAAAAGGACAAAACATATTGAGAACTACAAGGAATATCGGGAAGTGAAGAGCCATGATCGCCTACGTCCTGAAGGGAGACGGTACATAAAAAAAGAAATATTTTTACTCAGTACAATAACGTTAACCTAAGAACACGTTTAAATGTTCTTAAATAGTCTCCTCAGGTCAATTCTTTCATATTGATGTCATGCATGGCGTCAAATTCGTTCAGTAATATTTAAACTGTCAACTGTATATATTCACTTTCTCAAATCGATGCTTAAAAATGGCTTTTAACGACTGGAGCCTGTAGAATCTTGTTGACTGATGCCGCAGAATCACAATCAAAGAACTGTATAAAATAAGGGACACTACATAATTTGAGGACTTTCAACCGCTACATCTGAAATGTATCTGGAAGAGAAAATAATGACATAATCAAAATAAAGACGTATCACGTGACTTCGAACTAAGTTTAGGAGGGAAACCGCCATTAATACTGGGAGAGTGATTTTTGGAGGGCAAGAAGACGGCACAAAGGAAAATGTGAAGTAGACTGTGTGAAGATAAATAAAACGGAAAAGGCTGTGATGGAATGGAGTGGGGAGATCGGGAGATCGTGTGATAACGAGGGATAAGACACAAAAGAAAAAAAGGAATAACAAAGAGGTGGAGGAAAAAGTGGGGATAAAGTAGAGAAAACGAAGACAAGGAAGAAAGAAAAGGTTGATAGAGTGGGAAAGACAAAGAGGGAAAGAAAATCGGAAGCGAACAAAATAAAAATTAAAGCTGAATGAAAGGCCTAGAGAGTGACAGAGAGACAGAAAAGTAGGCAAGCGTAAAAAGATACGGGTGTTGATTAAGGGGCAAAAATAATGTTAAAAGAGAAAGTAAAAGCAATGCAAAAGAATCGGGCGAAATGAGAGCGAAAGAGAGAAATGACTGAGAAAAATGCCTAGAAGTGTTGAACGAAATATTCTGCAAGCAAATATTGCACACTTGGCCACAATCCAAACCAAAACTACGATTGGGCGAATGATTGCAAAGTAAAGAAAGCGAAAAAGTACTGAGCCGTAAATAACGTTTAGGTGGGGCTTCTCACATGTCACAGTACCCGACTCAGGGTTTCACTCTACTTACCGTCGTCATTTTTTGTCATTATTACTTTCTTTATTATTTCACTCATTGAGTATTTACGTCAGAAGTAACTTGTATAGCCAAAACCTGTAAGAAAACCGAAAGCATATTTGTCAGCAAAAGAGACAGTGCAAGGTGTGAGTTACACAACAGAGACGATGAAATCAAGCAGATAGAGTGATGTCATCTTATTGGACAGAAAATGAGTCACAGAAAATGATATTTACAGCATGCTATGTCCACAGATTCAAATTATCATAATTTTTTCAGTATACCAGTTTTAAGGAGAAAGTTTCACTTGCTTTTTTTTTAGCAAGATCTTCGTGGAACAGACTCTTACGTGGATTTCAAGTTAAGGGCCATTTTTTATCTATGATATTCATAATATTCACTTGCTACCACCTTCTTTTTCGTTCATATCTCATTTATCACAACCAACTGAGTGTAACTCTTCCTTGAGTGGCTATCCTGTTTTGTATTGAGTGAATTTTAGTATGAAAAAACTTGTAATAATTCTAATTTCAAGATTTTCTTTGTCTTTGTTCGCAGTGATCAGATATGATCCTGGGCCGGATAAAGTAATTTACACTTATTCTGGAAATTTCTCTGTGTGGTCGAATCGAAGTTAGTTGCTCGGTTCTCTGCGATTCATTTTTCCTATCCAGGCACAGTTCTATTTGTGCTCATTCTAACCTAATTTACTATATTTATTTACTTTAAAAGAAACAACTTAGTCTTTGACTATTTATAATAGATTTTTATTATTTTAAGTTTTTTTTTTCTCTGGTGGTTCACCTGTTATTTATTCCAATATACTTTTTTCCTGAGACTGCCAGAATATTCTATTTCCTTTTTGAGGTCTGCTTTGCGTATATTAATTTGATTTTTTTAAATGCCTTTTCTCTGTCTTCAGAATAGTCTACGAAGTTTGTTTTTTTTTTCAGATTTGGTTTCTCGTTTTTTGAGCTTTCTTATCCAGCATTCGTCGTCTTTATTTCAGTTATGCTAAAGTGTGTATACTGATCCAATTCTTCTTTTCATTTAGATGTGTGTGGTTTGCTTATCTTTCGATAATCGAGTCAAAATAGTGTTCGATGTTAATGAGCCCTTTGTCGTCTTTTTTTTTTTATTCATATTGTCAATCAACATCATCATTTGATTGAAGGATATTGAACATGGTCATTAACTATCTGAATCCGTTATTCTTTAATAAGGTTTAGGAAGTATCCAGAATATATTTCTGTAGATATTTTCGATTTGCTTCCTCTTGGAAATATCTATCCCTGTTAATCTTGTTTCGAAAATCTTTTTTTTTCTACTAAGTTAGTCATTCCGCTAGTGTTTATTTTTTATGTATTTATTTAGTCATTTGATATCATCTAAGAGTTTGGAGAGGATATCAAATGACTAAATAAACGCATAAAAACAACATATCTCAACACTTACCCACAGCTTAGATTTACAACACTTTTCTCGGCACATTCTAAGCAGCGCTATAGGCTACGTACTCCCAATTCACTACAGTTCAATACATAAGACATGAGATAAGGCATGGTGGTAAATGTATGCAGTCTGCTGGCACGAATACTGATGCTAAGTGATATTTAACATGTACTGTATTCATAATTTGTTTACGTTGATAATACTCTCCTGAGTAGATAAGCAGTTCCACACTATTTTTTACATCTCAGAGATGTTAATGTTCTTGCCTGCACCTTTTATTATAGGTTTAACAGGGCTCACATTATTTCAATTGCAATTTAACAAGTAATGGCTGGACCTCGTATCTGAGTATGCCTGTCTGCTCGGGTGGATAGCTAGGATTGTCTATTCACCCGAGCAAATAGCTCAACGCCCACAGAGCCCACCTGTGGTTTATATTGTAACTATGCTGAACGGACCGTTACTTACAGTTTCTAGGGGAGAGCACTTCACTGGGATCGCCGATAACATCAAGAAGTCAACTTCCTGACAAATCACCCTTGGTGAGATTCGAACCCGGATCTCATGATCGGAAAACGAACTCTCTAGCCACTCAAACACTTCAGTTTAATTCTCCTTATATGGACTCATGTATTTATATATGGGCGCGTGGCCGAGTCGTTAGAACGTTCGCTTTCTGACCATGAATCTCAGGTTCGAATCTCAAATCTGTCGGGATGTAGACTTCATGATGTTATCGGTCTTGGAGGGGGACAACCCCAGCTTGCCTGAAAACCATGCCACGGATTGACCCAATGTGAGTGTAATTGGCGAAATTGACGTTCGATAGGCATCGTGTTTAAGTGTGTTGGCCTTTGTTCAGGTTGTTGATCACGCTAGATAACACGCTGTCTCCCAGAAACTGTAACTAAGGTCTGCTCAGCATTGTTGCAGTATAAACCACAGGTTGGCTCTGTGGGTGTTGGACAACCACCAAAATGTGCCTGAGCGAGCCTCTGCAATAGGGAATAGCTAACAGACGGGTATCCTCGAATATGAGTGACCAGCTATTTATTACATATGGACATATATTTTTCACATGTAAATTTTTTATCTAATTGAATTTATGACCAGATATCTAATTTCGGTTTGTTTGTAATCCCTATATATTCTCGATTAACTTTGTCGGTCACAGTGAATAGTAAAGCACCATAGAATAGTATATTCATGACCTTATATGGCCAGCTTATTGAGATCTTAAAACTATTTTGTACTCTTTTGTACACATATATTCGAGATTCCCTTTATAAACGCTTCTCCTGTTAAAAAAATGTTTGGCATAGATTTATTTTCGCCATGTCTCAGTCAATATGACATTCTTCCAAAGACAACAACGGGAAATGTGGCTACGTTTACATTGTTGAGATTATTGTGTTTAAGGTTTTTCCTCGGGGCAAACAATTTCGTTGTTTCTTTTTCCTTATAAAAACATATAAATAAATCTTAGCCTTTTAAAATTTCAAATGACTTCCCAAAACTGCATGTATTTGAAATCGAAATAATTCATATCTCAAAACGTCAATTTATGCAGGTCTCATCATTAATAATATATACATACATACATACATATGTAGCGGGAAAAATCACTCAAATATGTGCACGTTACTGTTAAGGAAAATCAGAGATGGATATATATATGTATATATATATATATATATATATATATATATATATATATATAACGAGAGAGAGAGGGAGAGAGAGAGACGTGCATAGCTGATGGATATATCGTGAAGCTTAGATGTGGGACAAGTCCGAAAGTACAAAGCACCCAGTGACGGTTGAACTTATTATTTAGCCATAATCGATCTAGTCAGACAAGCTTGCTAACCACTACATCTCGTCGAAGTGCCCAGAGACGGTATATATATATATATATATATATATATATATATATATATATATATATATATATATATATATATATGTTTGCCTGCACTGACAACACGAGAATCGTGCACACTCTTTAGCACACACAGATATATATATATATATATATATATATATATATATATATATATATATATATATATATATATATATGCTATTACTGCTGAGATATCAATTACATATGTTCCATGCAGAATTTTTGCATACGCGTTCAATACAAAAAAATGTATACACACATGCACTATATATAGAGAGATATAGAACTAGAGTAAAAATATATATATATATATATATATATATATATATATAGAGAGAGAGAGAGAGAGAGAGACACACATATATATGTACTATTGCTGCTGAGATATCACTGACCATATGTTTCAAACAATATCAAATTACCATCTAATACATATGTATGTGTACTTGCAATATATGTGTGTATTCGTGTGTGTATGTATGTGTACTTTATGATTGTTTGTGCTCGTCTAAGTGAAGAAACTTAAGGGTCGATAAGTGTCTGTGTTTGTGCTGTAAATTTTGAACTTGCTGTTACTCTCAATAAAAGTACTTTGAACAGGACAGGAAAGCGTAAAAAAAAAAGTATTAAGAAAGACTCCCGTGTGGTGTATTTGAAGCCTGTTACCAGAAAACCGAATGAGAATAAAGGTTTCTGATCAGCTGTCAAATTTGCTCAGTGAAACCAGGTTTGCAATGTTTGAAGCATGCATGATGAGTATCGGCGACTGTCGACGATGACTAATGCAAGTATAGAAAATGGTAAATCCATTGATTTAGGAAATCTCGATGAAATATAGTAACCAGCGTTTTTTTTTTATGCTCAGTATCGGCAGTTATATCTAAATAAAGTAAACCGATTTTCAATCGATTTTACAGTATCAACTTTTTTTAAAAAATAACTTTGAAGACTTCATGTATGTGCTTTACTGAAGAGGTCGGCAACGGACGACACGCACGCTGCACGTGGCACGTAAAGCAATTTCAAATGGCACGCAGCCACAAATGGCATTATGAAGTCCGAACCAATAACTACTGCAATGCAAAGAAGATATTTAGCTGTTTCAATTTTAATATGTACTAAAGTGCATATACTGTATATTACCATATAGAATATATTGTAGAACAGGCATATTGACCTTGATTTGTATAAAAATACGTATACTGTTGGCACACAGAATGGTTTTAAAACCCTACGTCGCCATATAGTTAGCAAAAGTTTGCCTTAGTGGACTAAAATGTCATATAAAAATCCACTAAAATATATACATAAACACACAATATGTAAAACTCCTGCAATAGGTCCCCAAAGTTGCCACGTCTTCGGCAAAGGATGTTACACCCTGGCGAAACTAAAAAAAGTCATATCAGCCCTGAATATATTTGACCATGGACGGGTTCCTCGCACCAAAACAAGGTAAACTGTCCATATAAACATACGTCCAAAAGGTGATCGTTGTACTTCTACGCAGCCATTATTAAAAAATGTTCAAATATCCTACGCTTGCTTCTACACATGAATGCACCCGGTGGATCATTGACTGGTGGACCCTTTCAAATACCCCCACACGGTGTCGAGTGGTTTCGCAGGCCCTCATGATACTTTGATGGAGACCCTTCGCATTATTAATGGCTGTTGCATAAAACCATTTTTATAGGTTTCCCCACAAATAAATTGGATTGTGGTTTGCGGAGGGTGCAGGCCATGGAACCAGTCCTCACCTACCCTATCCATCTTTCATGGTAGATGTCAGCCAGTGCATCGCGAATATTGTGACTAAAACGTGCTTGATCCCCATTATGCATGAACTATATGCGTCTTAGCAGGGGTACATCCTCTAGCAGGTCTGGAAGTATGTTCGAAATAAAGTCATTGTAAACATCTCCTGTCAGACGTGCTGGGTGAATATATGGACCTAACAGACAGCCTCCGACAATTCCAGCCAAAGCATTAATTGTAAACTGATGCTGGTGTCTAGTCAGTATTGTACCATGGGATTCCTATCCGCCCACAAATATTGGTTGTTTGACATATATTTCAGTCAACTGTCGCATGTGTTTTTGTTTTTTGTTGTTTTTTTATAAAATTTCATGGACAGATAAATTCTGCTGAATAAGAATTTGGTAGCTTTTGTGGTGCCTTCAATGAGAAAAAATTCAAATACGTCTTTAAGATAGAGGTCTACTTTATCATAAAAGGCCCTGGAATTGTAAGTCTGATTTCTGATTTCGTGGTCGGTGAGAAATTCCGATGTGTGAAACGAAATTAAAAAATCTGAAAATCATCTTCATAAAATGTTGATCTCCTAACATCTTTCAACAACTTTCTTCACCAAAATCCTCAACTGCAGATATTGGGAATTTTTTAGTTGGCTGGTTGTCTTTCATATTACGGCCATTATTTATTTTATCTGAACCGCATTTTGGTTGAGCGTGACTCAGGTTTGAAGAATAAGTATTACTCATATATTTAAGTGGTCAGCTTTTCTTCTGCTCCTTAGCAGATTCTTCATTTAGACAAAAAAAAAACACTTCATGTAAAATACTGATTATGATTGTTTCTTTTGATTATATCCTCATTGCCGCAAATTATAAATCTACTTTAAGCAATTTACATTATTCACATTGTTGTCCTCATTTTTATTGCTATATTTACGACGTTTCGGCCGTTGTACAATCCGGCCTTCTTCAGGTGGTTGGAATTTCAAATTGAACCCTTTATTTTGTCCCCCGGCTATATTTTTCTAGTTCCACCTGCCATGCCTCTTCCTCAAGGACATAAGGCCCAGTTGATAAAAACGTTGGTTGGATCCAGTGACTTGACCCAAAGAGTTTTGAGTTCAATACCTAGCTACTGCAGTTGT
This sequence comes from Acanthosepion pharaonis, assembly GCA_903632075.3. Taxonomy (NCBI): domain Eukaryota; kingdom Metazoa; phylum Mollusca; class Cephalopoda; order Sepiida; family Sepiidae; genus Acanthosepion; species Acanthosepion pharaonis. The sequence continues at coordinate 2,047,660 of CAHIKZ030003683.1, forward strand.
GAAGAAAAAGTTTGACAGCTGAGTTAAAGGGAGATAACTGATTTGTGGATTCCTGAAATTTGGTTTCCGTTAGCAATTCGCCGCTTAAATGGAAAGAAAATGTTCCAGTTTTTAAACAAATTCCGAAGGGCGATGAAAAGTAGTAGAAAAAGTCACAGAGATTAACGTTCTCTTTTTAGATTTCAATCAGTACTACCTGCATATGCAGAGACAAATGGTGAGCTGGGCGAATATATAATCAAAAAGAACCTAGCAGTATTCAATTTAGCTCCAGCTTTTGATGCTATAAACAATCAGAATGTCTTATTAGTTTTGTTTTTATTATTATTATTATTATTCGGCCGAGCTCGCTCGGATATTCATGAGTCTGTCACGCCAACCATCGCGGTATTGGCATCAAGATTGGAATGTCATTAGGGTGGCATCCTCTGTCATACCATAACTGATCAATGTAGGTGATTGCTGGGTAGCCAACCCATCTTGCTCCATCGCTACGTATCCAAAGTAGTAGATCACTTGTGAGTTATTGTTTTACTCACCAGTAGTGTCCTACAAAACGCATTCTGTGTTCACGTCGAATCTTTTATATACCTAGGAAGCGAAATCATTTCTACTGAAAAGGATGTTAAAATTCGCATAGCTAAAGCATGGTCCACTTTGAATAAAATGGCTGTTTCTGTTTTGTTTTTTTAAATCATTTCACTCCCGATAAAGTGGGAATGCCCCTAGTATGTTGGGGGTTACATGGGGTGAAACTGAGAGAAAAGACTGCGTATAGGGAAATTGAAAAAGGGACAGAATATGACCGGGATTCAAGAAGAATGGCAATTGACGTTACATTTAAATTTTTGAAGATTTTAATTATCAGCGAAGCAAATAAACGGAGTTGAGTTCCACAGGCGGGAAGTACGAGAAAATAAACTATTGGCGTAAAAGTGTCGGTTGTATTTAACTATTTCAACAATAAACGTGTGGGACTTAAATGCCAATCTAGTAGCACGCTTAAATTCATGTAGTCGGGAAACCAGGGTAAAAAAGCTCGTCGTAGAAAAGACAGAGGGAAGCCACGCCACGTCGATCACAAAGTAACTGAAGTTGAGATGCTAAGTCAGCATCAATTCCATTACAGACACTGGAAACTTGATCTACCTGACAACCTCAAGCGGAGATTCTTTTGAGCCACTGTAGATGTGGTGTTAGTGAAGGCGCCACTGTTTGGACATTAACTAAAACCCTAGCAACTAAGATTGATGGAATCTACACTCGGATGCTGAGAGATATACTTAACAACTCTTATTAGTACAGAAACAAAAATTTGTCGATGAACTACATAGACGCACAATATGTATAAGCGCGTACATGTATATTTACGCATGCGCGTCAGTGTGTATCTTTCGACTAATCAAAGGTGACAAGAGGCACGGATGCGTAGCAGGTGATGTCGAAAGAGAGAGAGAGAAAGAGATAGCGAGACGCCTGCGTAATATAACTGCTTCTTGGAGACGCGGCGCCAGTAAACAGGTGTAGAAGATATGTTCAAGAAGAGAAGTACATCGGTTGAGCCAATGTGGTTTAAAAAAAGAAACAAGAAAAAATGGTAGATCTATTGCCAGAGAAGCATGTACTTATCAGTAAACGATGTAAAAAGACAAGAGGCGGACACTATAGGACACATGAGGAATTGGGTGGGGAATATGTTGCTATGGTTTCGAACGATTTATGTAAGCAAGCTCTTTTATTTCTGATTCGCTCTATCAGTGACATAATTTTAAAGACACAGACATGTGTGTTGTTCCATTTATTAAAATATCTACTCATATATATGTTTCTATACTTATTTCTATACCTATTTCTTATCAATATATGGAGGCACATTGAATAGCAGCTCGGTTTGAGGAATCGGAGAGCCAAGTTCGAATTCCAGTCGAATCCATTATATTCACTTACGTGCTAATACCTTTGGGAAAGGTATTAATCCTCTTCTCCCACCAGCTATGGGTAAATCGCAGGACAGACTGGGTTCTATAGCCTTGGATAGCAACTAGTAGAAGGACAATCTGAATTCAAAACCAACGGAGGGTCGTTTAGGGACCTCGTGGCACGTAGTGTACAAGGTCTCTGTATTCAGCTCTTGTTCTGCATAAAGCCTTCACCGCTATAATCAAATCATATGTCCTGGTGTCTGGCTGTCGGTTCCTAGAAATTGAGCTGACTGACAGTCATACGTCGAATACAACGGGAGAGTCCATTATCAAAAACTGTAATTCTTTGAAGAGGACTAAAAAAAAATTATATATATATATATATATATATGTGTGTGTGTGTGTGTGTGTGTGTGTGT
>CAHIKZ030003683.1:2055000-2085000 GCA_903632075.3 Acanthosepion pharaonis
ATATATATTTTTTGAATAAAAAAAATTCCAAGAGGATAGAATCCAGGTAGAACTCAATGTCCAGGACAGAGTAAGGATATAATAAAAAGGCTTAAACACTAATATTCCATGGTCATAATTTATTCCATTCGAATCGTAAATACGATCCAATTCATCAGACCTACAAATTCAAAATTTTATATACATATATATATATATATATATATATATATATATATATATATATATATATATATATATATATATATATATACGATTAATTTAAACTGTAGTTTACCCGTTATCTTTAAATCAATGCATTTATCTCATGGAAGAGGAGATACTGTATGAATACAGGTTCAATCTACGATATATAATGGCCCGGAGGAAAAATGTCCATGGCATCTAATGTACAATGATAAATGGTTGTCTTTCTTTTCCTTAAACGGGAATAGAGCCTTCTTGATTATCAAATCGTTTCAGTCCGGTAGTTCCATGAAGGCTGTTGTTAATGGCCAGTCCTCTGACGCCCATGAAATCAATGCATCCGTCCACCAAAGCTCTCTCCTCGATCGTACCCTATATTTGAATGATCCGCCTAAGAACAATCTCAGATCACTAGTAAATATACATGCAGAAGGGACCACGGTTTATGAAAACACCACCAAACATTTAAATTACAAGAATCTCGCAGCTGATCTTTCCACTGACCTTCCTCACAGAACTCACTGGGAAAGGAACTGGCTTGTAACATTAAGTACCTCCAAAAACACGCTACTAAAGTTTCATCATCACTAAGCAGACGCTGGTCAGTCTCCTATCAAGATGTACGGGTATGCTTGTCTTTGGATCAGACGTCATATTTGGAAGTAAAATACACACATCAGACCATATACACTTTAAAAAGTAAAACTATATATATATATATATATATATATATATATATATATATATATATATAATGTACACAAATGTATTCAAATATCTTTTTCGATATATTCACATGCACACATATATAATTATTATTGTTGAAAAATTGTTACATTTATGGAGGAGGACCACATGGCAGTTTCATGCCTTAGTACATCATCAAATCATAGCTTATGCTAACACTGGTTTCACCATACAGTTCATATATATATATATATATATATATATATATATATATATATATATATATATATATATATATATTTAGTTGTATGGATATGATGAGTTTGTGACCCAGGTTTCTCGCTTTTGCGATCATCAGACAAATTGTTTGTTTGTTTGTTTTTCAAATTGGATCTATTTATGTTTGTTTGTATTTGATTATTCTTGGTGGTGGGATATGTCTGATGACCGCAAAAGCGTGAAACGCAGGGTCACAAACTCATATCCATACAACTGAATATGTTAGCTTTATACTGATATTGAGCACTTTCCAATAAGTACTACATATAAAATAAAATATATATATATATATATATATATATATATATATATATATATATATATATATGTTTTGAAACATGAGACCTCTTATGTAGCGATTTGGAATCATATTTTTAAATAAATAATTATATATATATATATATATATATATATATAATCATATTTTAAATAAATAATATATATATATATATATATATATATATATATATATATATATATATATCGAAAGACGCTGGAAAAATGGTCGGCTTCAGAATGTAGTGTTCTCCTCCTGTCATGCTCTCTCCCTTAAATAGCCAAATCTGACGAAAAATGGAGTGATCCTGTCAGATCTGAACGAGATCTGTCCAATACTCCCTCTCCAATCTCGATCGCGTTCAAAAGCGTTTCGCATTCTGGTGGGTGGTGAATTGTTTTTCACCCTTCAATACCTTACCTACAGATCAAACTTCTCGCTACTCTATTGCTATTTTCGTGGGAGATGTTCGGGCGAATTACATTCCCTTCTTCCACCAGTTAAGTCCTTCACAGCTAGGACCCGCCGGGACACATACACTGAGACGATTCATCCTCATTCTCGTCATATTTCATTAGTAAGGAGCATGTACCACTCTGAAAACACCTTCCCCAGTACTGTTGCAATGTGGAACGGATACCGAAAGGCTACTTCCCGATCACTACATTCTTAACCTATAACAGTCTAGGGTCAATTATCTATCCTGCATATCATCATAATATGCAATCCTTGTTCTATCCCAATACGCCGCTACAATAACCCTATTCAGTAACCTTCTATTTTGAGTTGCACTTTGGTCGTGTATCGGGTGAACAATAGTAAAATAAAGGCCGTTTTAATGTTTATCCCTCTTTTAACAGAATTCGTTACAACTCTTTACCTACCAAGAAGTGACGGTCTTCTGACGACATACCAGGTGTAACAGCAAAATTGTCCAAATCGTGTCACTGCATGGAATAATTGTCCATCCCACAAAATGGTTAATATCAAAAAAAAATTTAAAAAAATGCTAAACTGAGTTTCTTTTTTCCAGGTTTTCAGGTAAAACCATCCTGACACCATTTTTACTGAAGAAAAACTTTGAGTCATTTAGGTAGAAAGAGAACAGGTTAAAATCGTTTTGTGTCAGCCAAACTATGTCTTACCAACTGAGCAATGGTGAGAGGAAAAAGATCATTTATGCCTTCAGTAATGGCATCAGTATTCATACACTGGATTTCATCTTCAAAGTCCATTCAAGCACCTTCAAGAAAACGGTGAATAAATTAAAAAAAAAAAAAGGAAGCAGTAAAGAGAAAAACTGGATCAGGAGGTCATAACAGCAAGTGGATCATCATTTCACCTGAGAGCTAAATACATTCTTATTGTTCAAAGTAGAGTTCAATAGTGTTATAAAAACCTCGGAGAATTCTAGTAAGATGTCTTAAATCATTCTAAGATACAACGGTTTAAAGCTTAATCTGACAATTGGACCATTTTTCTGTTACACGATTTGGAGAATTTTGTTGTTACACCCGGAAATTCAGGATGTACAAGATTTATAAGCTAAGAAAATAGGACAAAATTCCTCATCGATTTCGTTTCGTACATTTCTTTTCTTCTATTGTCGTCATCCATAAGCGAGACGCTTTCCTGTATTTTGTTTTCAATTATAGTCTTCTTTTCAAAAATAGGAATACAAGAAAATAAAATACTATTTACGATATATAATGCCACGAGAGAAACGTATCTATTTCTTCAAGTGTACAATAAGTGATTTCTGTTTTTCTTTCGGTTAAACAATAATAACAGGTTCGAGTAGATTTAATTTAAATTATCCCTTCTTACACAGTATTTATTACAATTCTTTTCCTACTTAAACATGACACTATTTATTTTTATATGCTAAACTTAATTATTGCCAACTTTACGACATATTCCTGGATGAGCGAGACATATAAGCTAAAGATGGCAAACAAATTTCATTTGTAGTTGGTTCTGTATCTTTTTCTTTTTCTCCTTTTATCTTCTATCAGAAAGCTGTTTTCTGCTATTTTTTCAATGATTGTCTTCTTGGTACAGCAGTAAATATTGCAGCATAAACCAATTTTCTTCATATCGAAATTTTAGTTTCATGTTGACAGCCAAGCAAAAAATGATTATCATTAAAGGTTCAAGTAGTTTTAATTCATACTTTAATATGAATTATACTTTTTATATATATTATATATACTATATATTTTTTGTATATATATATATATATATATATAAAATATATATTATATATAATATATATAAAATATATATATATATATATATATATATATCGTCAGCCACAGACAGACTGTTTCGTTGTATCACAGCTTATCAGTGTGACTAGACGTCCGGTTGCCTCTAGCTAGGATCGAAACCTGACTGAATTGGCGTACGGCAGAGATGAAGGTGAATTTAAGAGTATTTATTTTTAGCTAAAACCACAGTGACTGAGAGAACTCCATTCGATTTACCGAAGAGTATTTCATTATTAGCCGTAACAGTCAATGTTTACAAACCACCACCTCCTCCCCAGAGAGCTCAACCGAAATAAATTTTTCAGGAGCATATATATTGTCATCCACAGACAGACTATTTCGTTGTATCACAGCTCATCAGTGTGGCTAGACGTCCAGTTGCCTCTATCTAGAATCGAAACCCGACTGAATTGGCGTCAGTCGGGGATTCTACCTCTAAGCTGTTGGAGTATTTGATATTTTATTTGATTTTATATTTTGCTTGTAATTTGCGTTTAAATTATTTTGGACTGAAATGAATTTATATATATATATATTTATTTTACAGGTAAGCCATCGTTTCAATGCAGTTCCTCTTGTCTAACAAAAGGGTCACTGGTAAGGGAATCTTTACATATTTATTTGTGTTTACAGGACCGTTATTAAGCATTCGGGAAGTTGGTCTAATACATGACTAATGTCAAGAAATTAGAAGAAAAGTTATGACTAAATTGCATTTATTAATAGGCTTAATTCATTAGAATACTGGAAAAAACTTATGGTATATTTCACGCACGTTTATGCATCTTATATCTGACCTTTGCAGTTGTATTTTACAAGGAAATTAAAATGTGCCTTTACTTAACTGACAGTGTTTAGGCTTTAGACATAAGTTGTAATATGGGGGTGGGTGATTAAAGATATTGCATGATGTGCTCATGAGAGTCGTTCCTATTTTTACTGGCGTCATACTTATAAAAGATGGGGGCATGACGTAACGTGAAAGTGGTGTTTACGTAGCCAGCTCAAATCCCAACAAAGACCATTGCATTAGCTTTCACACAAATAATTTTAGAAAACGTGCGAATCCATCCCCCATCCAATACATAAACCAGCTATGGAATAAATAACAGAACAGACTGGTCTATCTAGCTTTGGTTTGTAATCAGACTAGTATGAAATCAAAATCGGGTGGGTGGATAACTAGAAATTCCCCCACCCCATGTAAAACCTACTTTCTCCGGAAACCAAAGCAGATTCACGTAGAGGATCTATGCACCACAGTGTGTTCACAGGGTGAATAATTAATAATACATGAAAATGAGCGTATCTTTGTAAAGATGGCGATATTGTGCAGATACTACATTGGTTGGCTGATAAATAAGGTCTCCTGATACGTCTCCTTGCTAATGGTGAGCGTAGAAACATGTTCAGTAGTATATAAAATCCTAATTATAAGTACAGCCATTTCACGTTGGAACACCCGTTTCCGCCCAATCACCGCAGGTAAGCAACGTTTAACCTGGTCAGTACATGGATAGGTAATTGTTTGTGAATACCAAGTGCTGTAAACGTGGATGTGCGGGTGGTGAGATGAATAATGGCTCGGAATGAGAAATCGGAGATAACCGAATTCGAATTCAAATCGGGTTCGTTACATACAATTACGCGCTAAAAACTTTGGAAAAGGTATTAATCCAACTCTTCCCCCCAGCTGTGGATTAAATAGCAGGGAAGATTGGGTCCTGTAGCCTTTGTTGGCAACTAGTCTATCGTAGAAGGAGGTAGCAGTCTACTGCGAGAATACTACTTTTTAGTGCCATGAATTGAAAAGTGACATAATAGCTGAAATCATTCATGTCACCTGTCACCCAAAGAACAAAGGAATCATAAGTGCTTATTGTCAGTTCTTTGTGTGACAACATTAAGTAATGATGCGCGTTAATTGATTCAGTAAATACACAAAAATAGAAAGGGGTGTAAACAATGGAATGTTTTCTCACCGGACTTATTCAACCTTTACAGTAATTTGATTTTGAGAGAATTAGAATTTCTACCAGTATTCATTATTGGCGGTCATTATCTTAAAAATATTAGATATGCAAATGGCGGAGTATTGATAGGGGTAAGAAGAATCAAACTACAGACGAAGAAATTGTCGACCAGAACAGAACGTAAGGTTTTAAGAACTGTTTAAAATAACTTAAATAATACAACCGATGATCTCAGAAATAATATAGAACTGCTGGAATGAAAGCATCAAGAAACACTATTACTAGATCAGTACACGGGGAAAACTTACGAGAAAGCTAACTTCGTATGTCCACTTTTCCGAAGACCAATCATTTCGTTTCAAATTTGCTGTCTCATTCTGAGATAATATACTACGATTAGAGGAAACAAATCTAGTAATGTTAGACTATAATGAGAAGAGATTGAGTGACGTCATTGTGAATCTTGATATCGGAAGGCACATTGGGATAGCGAAAAAATGATTCCAAATTCTAGGCAAAGTATTAAGAAACAGAAAAATTTCGTTACCAGCAAGGAAAAGTGTATTGAACTGTTTTGTAATGTCGATCCTACTATATGGCATTGAACGTTGGAAATCTCCTCACAGATGAAGAAGGGACTGGAAGGAACAAATATGTGGTTCTACAGGAAGATGCTGAGAATAGCATGGACGGAGCATGTTAGCAACGACGAAGTTTTTAGAGAAAATAAAACAAAAAGAAGACATATTTAAAATCAGAAAGAATTATTTGAAATCAGAAAGAGACAGTTGAAATATCCAAGGCATATAATGAGGAAAAGGAGTAAAACTCACAGAATAGCTTGAAGCTAAGATAGACAGAGGAAAACAACGCATAATCTACCAAGAGGACTTGCGTTAAAGGACGGTGGAAAAAAAGGTTTAGGGGAGAGAACAAAAATACAAAATTTATTAAGATCTACAAAGGACAAGAAATTGTGGAGAGCCATGATTGCTAATGCCTTGAAGAGACACGGGATATAGAAGATGCAAAAGTTTGTTTTTTTTAAGCAGACCGTGCCAATAATTTTAGTCGACAGTGTATATACATTGATTTATATTTAAGTGCATTTCTGATTCAAAATACTAATACAAAAACGGAAAGTAGTCTGCAGTAAATGCAAAATATCCTGAAGCTGAAGTAATTCCTCTGTTTTTATGCATATATCGTGTGTTTTCTTTCTTTTTTTTTTACCTCTGAGTTACAATCCTTTAATGTACATCCAGGCTTTAATACGGCATGAACCCAGCGTAGCCAAAGCCCATTGATTTCTCTTCCCTTTTAGAAGCGAGATGCTACGAACTGCAATTCAATCCAATCACATCCTTCCTGGGCCGAACCACAAAATAAATTTGACAGCTTTCACCCTTGACCTTTTTTACAGTTTCTGCGCACATATGTGCACTTCTAAAACCCTTCAATTTAGGGCAACCTCGCCACACTCGTATTCTATTTTATATATTTTATTTATATATGCCAAGTCAAAGCAAAAATGCTTTTAATTTTATATTGTTCCATTAATGTTATGTTGTTTGTATTTTTATTGCTACACAAGGAGAAACCTGGTGGTTATCGCAGAAAATCAAATGGCAATATGTCACTTCATATTTCAGCCTCACTACGCAAAGTAGCATTTTTCTTTGTCGTGTGCATCAAACTGTTGCATTACATGTTAATCTTTAAGCTGTTCCTAGTGTTCCTATAAACACTGGAATTATATATACCATAGTATTTTAGAATTTCTTCAAAGTTTAAGCAATGTCTTAATATCTGTGTTTGTGTTTTTAAGTTAGTTTATGATCATTATTATTCCTAACGCTTTATTATTTATATACAAATGCACATCGTGAAGTGTAATACAAGTGGTGGGGAGAAAAGCAAGATTATTAAAACTGTATCGGGTTCGTGGGGGGTGGTCTTCTTTAGTAAATAAGCTTTACATGATTTCATACTTGTTCGTACGAACTCAAAATTAATTTTCAGTGTGAATGCATCGTGTCATTATTACCGATCTTTCATTCAAGAGATTTTTTGGTCTGTAAATGCGATTATTGTTAACTTTTCCTCCTGGCACATTTTGTAGCTATCACTACGATTGCTGTAAGGTTTGGCATTTTGTTATATTGCTTATTACCCCTCAAAAAAAATTATTATTTGACGATAGTTCGGCGCAACGGCTAAGCTTAATTTAATTTGTATAATACATACACACAAATACACATGTACATATATATATATGTGTGTGTGTGTGTGTGTGCTGACAGTGGGAAATAAAACTTTCCTATAACTCTTGATACATACATAAAACAATCCATACATTTACTTAAAGTAAAAATAAAATTCATCGTTGATAATGGTTAAACGTATAGCCGAAATCGCTTGTACATCTAAAACTTTTGGACAATTTTTATCTAATTTATGTCCAAAAGAGAAAAAAATTAAGAGAACAGATGAAAAGTTATATAAAAAAAACCTTAACCACAGCACCTTGTCAGTCGTTTTTAATGAAACTTATATAAACGGGGGATTGAGGCCTAAATCCACAATATATATATATATATATATATATATATATATATATATATATATATAAGTGTACACCGAGTGACGAAAGTGTGTTTCATGCATGAACACACTCTTCAGGAGGACTGTCTTCAGTGTTGACTTAAGTGTCTGCTTTTAATTTACACACGATTTATCCATGATAAGCATCTTTACCCATAAATATAACATACGTTAAAAACTATATATATATATATATATATATATATATATATATATATATATATATATATATATATAAATTAATGCAAATTAATTGAAGCAACTGTTTTAGTTTCCTTTCTTTCAGCATACGGTCAGTTTTAGACCTACTGGAGTGTCAGTGACAGGGTATAATCGTTTGCTATTTTTCCTCAGATTAGGTCATTTGGAGTGCTGTGCTGTAAAATGAATCTATTTTCGAGATGTATCATGAAATTTGTTTGGCCTTGAAGAATATTGCGTCATTCGTGATTGCATCAGGTTTTTATCATGCCCAGACTCGAATGTCTCTACTGTCGATTAGTTGTCCTTCGGCGATTGTCTACGATGGACGTTGCTCCCAGACATCGTCCGACAATTGTAACGCTGCACGAACACACTGGCAAGCCTTACCAGTGAGCAAATCAAAGTACTTTAGACTGAAAACTCTCCTGATTTAAATTCAATCGAGAATCTGTGGTCAATCTGCAAGGAACGACTTCATGGAATGGACATACGAAGTACTAACATGTACACTGCGTCATATTTCATTGGAAAAATACAATAAAAGTAAATAACAACGGAATTATTCGTTTTGTTTCAATTAATTTACACAAGGTGTGTGTGTGTGTGTGTGTGTGTGTGTGTGTGTGTGTGTGTGTGTGTGTTTGATTAAATTAATAATTCCTTGTTGGTTATTTTCATTTATTATTTCAACGTTTCTAGTAACACATCTTGCATCACTGGTAAATATAAATCTCAATGTCTAAAGTACTATCGGCTAACGCTAGCCATTTTCAAAGATGTTTATAGTCATGTCGTCAGTTTAAAATTTTAAATATCGCGTTTTGTTTGTTGCCTTTTATCGTTTTTCGCATATTCACGTGGGCGTTCTTCTCTTCAACATCTTTTTCATTGAAATCTATTTAGTCTGTTTGTTCTGAGGTTTGATGCAATTTCTTTTCTTTTTTTATCTCTGATTGCTTACTTTTTAAGCCTAATGCCTCGAGCAATTTTAGTCGCTTTTTGCAGTTTATGTGATATCGCAACTTGGTGTTGTTGATAAGGATTCAGACAAATATTGAACAAAATAGAAAAATTAATGAACTTTCGTTAGTTTTTAACAATGAAAAGTTGCTATTTCAAATAAATATAATATATATATATATATATATATATATATATATATATGTATTAAAAGTGCTCAATACACGTATTAAGAAATTAAAAATTTAACATGCAGAGGTTTTAAACTCAAAAAAAAAAAAAAAACGAGATCAGCCAATTACATTACCATTGTTTCGACCTTTCGGTAACCTCAGGCGATATGGGTCAAATGAATTTCTAACACTTTATTATTCATATATAAACGCACAACGTGAAGCGTAATAAAAGGGGATGAGAAAAGCAAGATTAGTTTTGGAGGGGGGGTAAAAAACTGTACAGACTTTCATTCTGGTTCGTACGAACTCAAAAAGTGCTTTTAGTGTGTACGCATTGTGTCATTATTTCATGATCTTGCAGTCAGTAGATTTTTTTGGTCTGTAAATGTGATTATTGTTAATTTTTCTTCCTGCTCCTTGTTGGTAGATATCACTACGATTGCTTTAAGTCTTGGCATTTTTTTTAATATTTTCCATTTTTCAACCGGATCTTTGTTATTTTATTCTTTTAATTCGCACACATGGTTGGCTCGTCAGGTAGAATTCCTAAAGCTTTCTAGCTTGAATACTGACTTACAAATCGCTACCCGAGGAAAAATGGGGAATAAAAACAGAGAGAACCAAGAGCATGAAAACAAGGCAAAAACAATTGTACAGTGTTTAAGTTCCAAGACTAAGGAAAAACAAACCCCCAAAAAATAATAAAAATACAAAAAAAAAGACAACTACTTTACCCTGAATATCCTTTTAGATAAAACCTAGGTAGGTTTGGCTGGCTCCTTAGGATTATCTTATATATATATATATATATATATATATATATATATATATATATATATATGTGTGTGTGTGTGTGTGTGTGTGTGTGTGTGTGTGTGTGTGTGTGTGTGTGTGTGTGTGTGTGTGTCACACCAGAACATTTATTATGGGACGAATAACCTCAAAGGGAACACGGTGTTTACTATACAAAGTAAGATTGCTACATTTTGTAGACATGTACATATGATGCATGTGTGTTGTTCAACTGGGAAGAATTAGTTTTCTAAGCTATAAGTTGAGAGTCTTTAGGGTAAAAGTTCGAGTTTACATACCGGACTTTTTATAATATCGATGCTTCTTGCCTTGCTATGTTTTAATTTTAAAAAAATAAGAAAAATAATAAAAAAAAGATGATTTTGAAAATGTCTTTTAACCCAGACAAGACAATAAAGTCACTAAGATACCATGGGTTATAATTGCGAAAATTTTAAGATTTATTTTAATGATACTTTACTTTCTATATTTTGCCTATTATATACATATATATATATATATATATATATATATATATATATTGGTTTACACACACAACTATATATGTGTGTGTGTGTGTGTGTGTGTGTGTGTATAGTCCAAGGCTTGTGGGCCACACTTTGAATTTCAACAAAAGTCATGCTGGGTGCCGGTTTAACTAATTTATTAGCTCATTTCTGGTCAGAGGACCTTCCTCTTCCTTAAGGGTTTTATCATATACTCAATAATAATAATAATAATAATAATAATAATGAAATTAACCCATTACTGCATAAGGTTTCCTTAAAAGATTAACTCCTTTAGTCTCATCTACATTGCTAGTTAATTGCAATTTTGGTCGATTTTTAATTTTAGGTAATACAGTCTCTAAAAAAATTGGATAGCATGCACTAATAGGTTAAATAGTTTCATTATCCTTGCTTAGTAGGAGGTAATTAAACCAAAGAAGGCATAAAACTTGCTAATTATTAAGTCCAGTTAGACCCTATTTCATTGTGACTACATGTTTCACGCAAATACGCTATCCTCAGACGATTTGTTTTCTATATTAGTTCACTGAACAGTCTGAAAATAGCTTCTTTGCGTGAAACTTCTAGTATCGATGTCTTTTGTTGTGTCTTAATTGTTTTCCTTCTCCGAAATAGGTGCTCGTTTTTCTTATTGTCTTTCCTGGTTTAGATTTTGGGGCAATTTTTGTTTTCTTAAGTTTAGAATACATTTACTTTGTGCTCTCTATTCTGACTTTCCTTTGCCTGCGGTTGGCCGTTTTTTTTATGCATACGTTCATTCACACGGTATATCGAAGGCAAGAAAAGCAGAGAGAAATGTCGTGTAAACCTACCTTTCGCATTCGTGTGAGTGGATGTTAGAAAAGGATAAAAGGGGAAAGGTAACGGGTCAACAATTACTCTGAGCAAAGAAACACTAGAAGTTGTGGAGAGACATGATCTTGCACATCTTGGAAGGACATAGTACACAAAAGTAGAAATAGTACTAGTAGGAGGAGGAGTTTACCTGTCCTGTCAAAATATGACGGTCTTATGTAAGTACCGTATATACTCGCGTATTATTCGACTTTTGAAGACGTAATTTTGAAGCTAATTTTAAGAGGGTCGCATCCTACATGAGATATAAAATTAGTATATGTACAGCTGGTCCTGGCGACGCCATTGACCAAACTATATATCCATTTACTGTAGTCAAATTAGCTTCAAAATTAGGTCTTCAAAGGTTGCATGATACGCGAGTATAAGCGGAAATTTTGGAATTATGATGCTTATATTTATATATGAATTACCTTTTTTTTTCTAAGATTTTCACCCCGAGCAAGGTGTGAAGCCACTAGCACGCAAGGGGCTACAGAGAGTTGGAGCGAGAGCAAAGAGGAGTGATAAAGGATGAAGAAAAGGACAGAAGGCATTTGGAGACGTCGATTGACATTACATTTGAATAGTTGGAGATTATAGCTATCAGGGAAACAGGAAAAGAGGAAGGAGTTCTACACGCGAGAAGTGCGAGACATGAAGCCATTGGAGTAGAAGAGACGGCTACATTTAACAGTTTCGACAGTGAAAGGATGCGAGCGAGATGCCAACCTAGTTGAACGCTCAAATTCATGGAGTCCGGGAACCAGCGAAAGCAACTCATCGGAGCAGTTACCGTGAAAGTATTTGTAAAAAAGACAGATGGAGAGTGCGACTGTAGACGAGATGCCAGATCAGGGCCAATTACATTGCATATCCGTCTCTGGATTTCATCATGGACCTTGAGACAAACAGAAGGGGCTTCAGACTATATATGGCAGCAATATTCCATGCAAGGGCGAATGATTGATTTATGATTTTGTATGTATAAAATAACGCTAGTGTTGGCATTAATTTTTACAGAATGATATGTTAAAACAATATAATCATTTGCTTCCATGTGCGTGTAAAACTATTTATGCACGGACGATACAAGACCTTGAAAGATTTCCACTAAGATAGGGCGCCAAGTATTTCACTGCAGATCCTTTAACTAAGTTATGTGGTGCATAATCTATGGAGCGTACATATGCCATATAGATCCAACAGCATAAATGCCATATCGATCCAACACCATAAGTGTTCAATGGGTCTGCGATTTTAGAGGCTTTGTGGCCATTTTAATGCAGAATCGTATGTTTAATGCTTATGCAGTGTAGCATTGTATATTGTCCTACTGGAAGATGTTAATGCCTCCATAGAAAACTGTTGCTTGTCTTAGTGATCTACTGTTTACATACAGAAGGTGTGCTCAAACTATCACACTGCATCCAACAATGCATCCGACACCCTGTTGTTTTCCCATTGTGTATCAAGATGCCATCAGCTTTATCGAGATCGAGGATGTGTCGGTGGTTTAACGGAAAGCGACTCTGAATGAAAAAGCCAGGTTCAAATTCCAGTCGGGTTCGTTGCATTCAATTACGCGCAAAAGTATGCAACCATTTGCTTATTGACAGCAATTAACTTTGGTTATCTGGCTTTGAGCTCCATCGCTATGTATGTATCCAGTACTGTGATAATACTACATCGCTGAGCGGAGGGCCTACTAGACGTAAGCTGACGGCCAGAACAGAGGGTTCGCAAATGGAATCAACGGCCACTTGCCACGGCGAGTCTTCAGGTTTGAAGGCAGCGGATGTGGTTTGGCATGGATAAAGATGGATTCCGCCAGCTCTGCTTGTCCAAGGCAAGCTACGCATGAACTAACACTTCTCCGGGTGTGTGGAAGAAATTAGTTTGGTGGTCAGCTGCTTGGCGACTCTATGGCCGCATCAGTCAAGATAATTATGATGATGATGATGATGATGATGATGATGATTTCGGACTGTTAAGAATAAATTTCTGTATCTCAGAATGAAAGAAAAATCAATTCACTTCACCCAAAGACCGAGGAAGTCGTCGCTGTACCATGCTATGTGCATTAAAAGCATTTCTCTGGGCAATTAGATTAACCTTATTGTAATAGTTTGTAAAGGCTGACAACACCACGGGAGAGTAATCGAACTCGGTTATTCTAATTTCATTTTCTATATTTTTTCTGAATACATTTTCACAATTTGAATCATCATCAATCCCAACTCTATTATCAACTCGAAACTGCTCAACCGGATGTTTGTACACTGAACCATATATCAGTTATGTGCCATACGTGATACACACTTAGGCGATCATGTATCTTTCGATACATAACTGATGAGGCAGATATTTTTTCCCACTTCCAAGGTGGTCTGTCCTGCTATTTACCTATATCTGGGGCGGGGGAGAAGAAGAGGATTCATACCTTTCCAAAGAGTATTAGGACGTAAGTGAATGTAATGGATTTGACTGGAATTCGAACTCGGCTCTCCGATTCCTCAATTCGAGCCGCTACACATTACTCCACCGTATCTTGTTTTATTTAGAGCAAGAGAACATTGCTTTTATAATGCTCACTAGAATTTTTTATATTGATCATATTTACCAATTGTGAGCGGCTTAGTAGTACTTGCCGTAGTTACAGACATTTATTCAAATATTTAGAATAATGAAGGTTTGGGACAAGTTGGATGAACGGAAATGAAGACTTTATTTCCTAAAAGAACATGCTAACAAAATCTAGAAATGTGTTATATCCATTCTCTCCGATCCTGAAAAGGAAAGTTAGTGGATGTTACAAACATTGTATTTACTCATAAGTCCAGCACATCACGTTTCAAGAGGCTGTGATTTACACATGTCATATAGAAAGTTAATGAGTAACTACCGACACCGAGGTTCGAGCGTGACACGCTGGACTTATGAATATATGCTTTCCGCCAGGTGTATAAATAGCGGTGTCAGTCTACAGAATGGGGTAATTATTGAGTGACTATTGAGTAGAACTATTCACTCGAATTAGTGTGAATTATTGCGCGTCGATGATTTGTGTTTTGATTTAGGATTTACCGATTGTCATTATTCACTGAAATGGTTGATTATCTTTAGTTGACTTTTATTTCTTTGTTCTTGTTATGTATTTATTTACGTTTGTATTTAAATACCTTTTTATCTTAACATTGAAGTCTTGAGTTATACTTACCGTATTTGACGGCATATAAAACGCACTTTTTTTTACTAAAAATATCTTTGAAAACTACCTTGTGTCTTATATGCCATATGTAGGTTTAAAATTCGCGATAGTAGGCCGGAATTAGCTACCTGGCAACTGCTTTTAGTTTAGACTTTAGAGTAACTTTTATATACCTATTGTCATTATTTAAAAGACTATTATGCAGATTAAAAGTGTTATCATTGATAATATTCATTATATTAATTTCATCACGTTTAATATTAATACATTGTTTTACAAAAATTATATGCAATAAATGCAAATTATATATTGAGGATACCTTTTCAAATCTTTCGTATCCGAGACAATTATTACAGAGAGCTAAAAATAAAGCGTTGAAAATTCACTCATCAGCGCAAAATGACACCTCGAAGGCCACTACAACTACATCAATGAAAGATACAATTTCAGTTGCCTCTGATAACATTTCGTTTGGTCGCATATTTCTACCAAATAACCATTTGACCGAACGTATCTCTCATAATCTAAATGCATTAAAAATTAGAACTACTATATTACCTACTAGGACTATCCGTAGTTTATTAAATAGCACCAGCAGACAACATATTACATCCGATGCTTGCATCTATCAAATATCATGCAAAAACTGTGACCTAAAATATGTGGGTGAAACATGTAGGTCCGTAAAATCTCGTGTTTTCGAACATAAACGAGATATTCGCCTCGGAATTTTAACAATGCTTTAGTTGTACACACAACTAAAGCAGATCATAATTTCGATTTCGATTCCGTGAAGGTATTAAAATATTTTCATAATAAAAATCTCAGGAGGATTTATGAAGCAGGTATAATATCCATCTCACGCACGGTGAATACTAGACCTGGTTTCTTTAATATTTCCCCTTTTTTAGCGAGATTAATGCTCGACAAGCATACACATAAAAATTTTAGAATTCTTTTCATTTTCTTTGTCATTTCAAAATAATCACAAATTTTTAGGAATACGTTTTGAAAGCGTCGCCCATGTGACGACAACGTGACCATGTTAAACGGAAAGCTGATCATTTTAAAAATTTTCAGTTATCTGTTTTGGATAAGACTTATTTTTTATGTCCATCGTCTTTGTCATATTGAACTGAATTGTATTTTAATGAATATTGTCTTGAAAAAGGTTTATTAAACCGAAACGTCAGACGTCGACATTTCATTCATTTTAAACAACATAATTGCATTTAAGGATTTTTGTTTGTTTTTTCCAAATTTTCTTCATATTTGTAATGTATATTTGTTTCATTAATATTTTTTCTTGCGATGACTTCCGGTTGCATTGGTATAAATACAATCAGAATTTTTATATTTCTAATTGCTGCACTAAGACGTTTACAAGACGCAGGTTGTACAGATGATATAAAGGAAGGTTTTTGACTGAATTTTAATGGTAACGGTACTGTTTTACTCAGTTGTAATAATTGCTTGATTTTTATTTTATTTTCGTATCTTTGGATATAATAAAGTTTTTTTTTTATAGGTCCGTGTTCTTTTTTGCCTATTATTTTTCGTTTAATTGTAATCATAGCTTTGTTTAACCAAAATAATACCTCATAAATATAGATTAATAATTTTACTAATTACACATTTTTTCTTGATTTTCCCTGCTGAAATTGGGGTGTGTCTTATACACCGTCAAATACGGTAATTATTAACGGCCACCGTACGTCACAAAAACGCATGTGTCCGGAAATCTTTTCACGTCGGCTACTCCAAAACTAGACTCTATATTAAATAAGCTTCACTGAGTAACCCTTAAAGCAGTGCCTGCTAAGTGAAGAAAAGAAGAACTAAACCAAAGAAAAATGAACCAAACAATTTGATTTCTTTGTATATTCAGATTTTAAAATGAATGGTAAATTCGGTCTTTTGAGCTAAACTAATGCCACGTAAAAGTTTTACCAAAACGTCGCCTTGAAAGCAACGAAGAATTTTAATCGATTTTTAAATATTATAAGTCATTTAATTAAAATTTTTGAAAAATGAACACAATTCTTGTAAAAATTAATTATTCACCGAAAAAGCTTTCTTCTTAAGACAACAGTGTCCTTAATAAATCATTATTTATCAAAGCAATTAAAAGCTTTTCTAATTAAATAATATCATAGTTTTAATACATTTTTTTTTATTTTACAATTCACAGCAAGATTTTCGGTGGAAATAGTAACTGATTTACAAAAGAAATTGATGATTTACTTTCTCTAAGGAGTTCTACTTTTAACTAATAAAAAAAAACATCCCCGCCCTAACAACTGAATTTCTCGAAATTTCATGAAATTAAGTAAGTGGTGGGTAACATATGTAAAAAAAATATATATTTTTACCAATATTTTCTGAACAAAAATTTTAAATATATCTTCCTTCATTTCTGAATAGGTCCTAAAGGTTTCATGAAAATCCGTCAATTATTTGATTTTTGCAAGAATTTCCAAATTAATGTGTGTTTCACTGGAAAAAGCACAAAATATCTAACCTTTATCATTATTTCTGCTGCTAATTTTTAACAGAAGACTTTTAATAAGTTTTTTAACCAAAATTTCGAACGTGCTAGAAAGGAATAAAAAATTTAACAAAATAATAAAAATATAGTTTGGTCTTTCTTCTTAATAATAATATAAATATATTGATGACAAAACTTTGTTTTTATTGGTTTGGGGGCGTTTTTTCACTATGCTATGCTGTTTTGTTTTTTGTTTTGTTTTTTTTCCGTAAAATGTGATGTCACCTACGTAAAACGATGTTCAGAGGTGCAGAGGAGTGTCTGTTGTTTCACATTGGAAATGTTTCTGCGTAGAACGCAATCCGGAGTCCCATCCGAGAATGATACTCTACCAGGTTTTTGCTTAGGAATCCAATGGAAATATTCATTTTACACTCTTTCACAACCTCCTGCCTATCGTAGCTGAAATGTCAGGCGAGAGTGCCTTCATTCTCAAGCATGGATACACAATGAGCAATGTTTTATGAACCTGAAAAATACACGTTGTTAATCAGGGGGCAATACTTACAATGTCGCTAAGGAAGCAAAGCATGAAGAACTGACTCGAAAAAGAAATGTACGGTAGCACATAATTGTAATAATAAGTTTGTTTTTGTCAAAATATCTATCGCTGTATGAGTTAAGGTGAATGCGTCTTTCTTCAGGTGAAGTCAACATTTTTTTTTAAAAGAGCTTCTTTGTCGAATTGAGCATCTTTCAGCATCGCTCGTGAAATCGCGATATTTCTAAAAGGTCGAGATAAAAAGCGAAGACGCGATATTTGGAAAACTAGGAAAGTGACATCACACACAAAAAAAATCATTTGATAATGGCGTATAAAGATTTCTGACAATATGACAATTTATATTTAAATATTTATCGAAAACCAGAAAAATGGTTTTAAATACGGAATATTTAATTTCTTAACGAACTTTCTTTGACCTTAACGAGACTTGTATAAATTAAGAACTGCTTCCTTAATACACCCAATATATATGCGTGTGTGTACTCATGTGCTATAATGAATTTACGGTTTTTCGTACAGAGTTATTTGCATATTAATGCTAACAGTGTGTTGGGCTTTTGTGCATTGTTACTTAACCCGTTTCTGTACTGTCACCGCATCATCTCAAGTCGAACGTTTCCATCAAGCTACAACTTATGTAAATAGACTTCGAACAATGTCTATTGATTCAGATATGTCAGATCCGACCATATGGACGCACTTTAATAGAATAATCTAGGAATATCATGATGTATTTGGCCCATATCTACTTACGTAAGTACATATACTTCAAACATAAAGAAACACAAACGCAACACATACACACACATACACACACAAACACACATATATATATATATATATATATATATATATATATATATATATATATATATATATATATATATAATATGGGGTTCATGTGTAAGTTTAAATATATGAAATAAACGTAGCTGAACTAAATGACTACAACCGGCCATATCCCATGCCTAAACCTGGGGAATGTTTGAAATACATTTAAAGTAATTCAGGCGTCTACGTGTTTTTATATTCCGTACTTTATATGAAGGTGTATGAGATACAGACAGACAGCGATGCATACAAACGAATAGATAGAAAAACGAACAGATAAGCAGGTAAATAAAATGAACGCAAATGTGTTTCCTATGTGGGTGTCGTAGCGGTGACGAAGCCAATTCAACAAAGAGAAGCTTTCAGAAAACGTCCGACTATAGATCTTTTTTTTTCTTTTATTACTTATCAAAATAATAATGTTCCCCTCACGTTATTCACTTCACATATGAGTCTCTACACACGTGGAGCGTCTACTCTGCAAATGGACACTATTCCGCCTATAGAAGCAATCAATGTAATTTAAGTATCTTAATATAACTATGTCCGCATAGTGCTCGATTTAGACTAACTCATGGCCACAGCAGCGGGAAACGTGTGCCAAACATCATTTAGTCTGATTACCTTCGTTTAGTAAAAGACTACAGTCGTAGAGTATCAAATAAAGATAGAACTCAAAACATTAACAACGATCATTCTCTTTAAAGTAAATGTCTGTTATGTAAGGAAAGAATTAAGGAAAGAATATTAAAGCATTAACAACAGATTATTGACATTATTCACAACGTTCAACTGTTGTCCTCATCTTCGTTGCCACATTCACGGCGTTTCGGTCGTTGTATGCGCAGACCTTCTTCAGGTGATTGTAATTTTGAACTGAATCCTTTATTTCGTCCACCGGAGGACTAGTTCCACGTGCCTTGCCTCTTCTGGGTGTCTCCCTTTAACTCAACTCACCTAGTTTTTGTTCACCCTCTGCAATAGCCACTCACAACTTTTGGGGTCAAGTCATTTGATTCAACCAACATATTTATCCACTGGGCCATGTTTCCGTGAGGACCAATCACCTGAAGAAGGCTGGAACATACAACGACCAAAACGTTATGACTATGGTAATAAAGATAAGAACAGCAGTCCGAACAATGCAAATAGTAGAATTAATTACGATACCCCATCTCAGAAATACAGGCAGATATTAACAACAAATTAGTAAATATTGTTGACCCCAAGTGGAAGTGGTCCAAGGCTTCACCGAAGAAACCATATCTTTCAACACCAGACTGAACTTAGAAATAAACAACAGACTGACCAAGACTAATGAAGCATTTGATAGACGACACAATCATGAAAACTCACGAAATACACAAAATCAAGAATCTACAAAGATATTGAGGTGTCCACCTTATTATAGGGTGCCGGATACTGAAACATCTACCATCACTACCTAATAGCTTATATCAACATGATCTCTGCACCATTCTAAAACTTCACTGGACAGGTTATGGAATCAATCGGGACCTCAAATGTTTTAAACTAGGCTACAAGAGATTCTACAGTGGCTGTCTGGGCACGTACGAACGTGGTAGAGTGTTGTTTTCCTAAGACAGTCCTTTTCGAAGAAATGGGCTATAATCGAGGGAGGGATGGAACTCCGCTGAAGCGATAAAAGGACTCCTGTTAATTCCAGCACCATCAGTGAGTGACATAAGCAGCTGGCAGGCAACACAGAGGATTTATCAGCCAGCTTCCTTTGCTGAATTCAGCTCAAAAAATAAAATAAAATAAAATAAAAGTGTCATCTCTAAAAGGCCGGCAAAACCTTCTGTTTTGGAAAAACCGGCCTCTCTCAGAGCCTGCAAGAGACGTGGAGAATCATTTCAAACTGTTTGCTGAAAGAAAAATACACCTTTTGATCATTCATTCAATTTTACATTTTGAATCAACATTGATATTTATGTGTGAAGATATTTAATCTCAGGGACTAATTCGTTGTTAGGCTTAGTGTTACCATAGCTTTTCCACCGATCTATTTAAAGGCCTTTAAAAAAATGGAACTCTTTTTATAAAGAAAAAGATTTTTGTACATTAATGTTTTGATTTTAACACAATAACATAAAGAGTAAGTCGACAACTCAAAACATTTCATGATCTGTTAAAGACGTTTCTATAGAATACAGATTATATCAGGTCACTGTAAGATTGCAACTGATAGCAAGTAACCCATAAGTATGATCCGGTCATCTGGGTCTGAATCTATTACATCCCTACATGCTTTTCTAGTGAGGAAGATGACTATACACACAAGAGGATTAAAAGCAAGACATATCAAAGGGCAGATGAACCTGCTGGTAGAGTCAATGGGCACCCATCCCAATGGGGTTGACAGAGTTCCATAGCTATGTATGTGACATGTGCATCACTGTGCGGAGAGCTTATTAAATTGAAATTAATTGCCAGCGTAGAGCATAAGCCATTGAATCAACAGCCACATGTTCATAACGAAGACCATCTTTCAGGCTGGAAGACAGCGGCTGGGGTTTGACCTGTAGAGGGAATGACTCCACCAGGTGTACTCGCCTAAGACACACTAAGCATAAAGGAAAACCTCTCTGACCTTTCAACTCAAATCCGCATTGCACACCGACACTACGACCACACTCGGTCCTGAGACTGTGTGGTTTTGATGATGATGATGATGATTTTGATGATGATGATGATGATGATGATGATGATGATTTTAATGATGATTTTGATGATGATGATGATTTTGAAGATGATGATGATGATGATGATAATGATAGGGTATACAAGTTATATATTTTATGAATTCGCTTCTCTAACTAAAGCAATGAAAACAATATTTCAAATTCTGTTTAATAGTCACAAAAATGAAACCTGGCACTTTGTTTTATAATAATTATTTTCATTCAGTATGCTAATAAGATTAATATCCTCATTGTTGTTGTTTTTATTAGAAAAGTACTTTCACGATACACATGGAAAATGCTCTTTCAGCTGTGGATAACGTTTTTATAATATTGTTTCTCGGTGTTAAACTCTTCAATTCTATTTGTCAAAAATAGAAATCAATCAAACACTTGCCACATTCATACATGCAGGCACTTCATGCTTTAGTATGTTAGTTAAACTTATGAAATTCTATAGAGAAGAGTTTCAATTCATATTATATTTAGAAGTAAACACATATTTCTCTTTTAAAGAAATATAAAATTGTTAATAAAAGTGCAGGTTTTCGTAAGGCTTCATGAATGAAATTTATTGTACATCGTTCCATCGTTTAACTACCGAAGGAAAGAAAAATCAGACATTTCAGCCTAATCTAAAGATCACAACCCAAAAGATATCATCTGAAGGCCAAATCGTGTGGTCTTTCGTACAGTTTTTTTTTTTAACTTTATTTCTCTTGACAACAATGTTCTTTTCTATAAGCCATTGTCAATAATGGGCAAATACTTTGTCTGTCTTACCGGCGAAGAGTTCTGAACAAATAGACGTTCGCAAATTCGCAAACTTAATTTTACACCAACAGTGAATCTTTGTTTGACAGATCAAATAGTTATGGCTGCTTTTTTATGTACGTTATCCTGTTGAAATAGTTTGGACTGACTGATAGTAACCTTTTGTAATGGTGTCTACATGAAAATAAATAACATTCCCTTTCGATATTCCATTGATATGTAAATTGAAAGTGAAATAGGAATATTTTGCGCGCAATAAAACCTATTTCTACCATTTTTCTTGCTATTTATTTCTGTTTCTCAACTCGTAAATACACACATATATAACCATATTATATATGCATAGCTTTCCTCTTTCCCCCCATGTAGTTATTTATGGGGGCATATAAATATATATATAATAGCCGGCCACTCGTATTCGAGGATGCAAGTCTACTTGGGCGGCTATATTCGCTCAGGCATATTTGTGTTTATTCAACACTCACAGAGCCAACCTGTGGTTTATATATACTGCAACTATGCTGAGCAGACCTTAGTTACAGTTACAGGGAGAGGGCGTTTTATCTAGCATGATCAACGCCAGCACACTTAAACCCTCGGACACGATGACTTGCGACTTCATGCTAGCACAGCTATTGACGGCCCCCAAGTGTTCCGTCTACCCAATTTCAATCGATGGTATGGTTTCCAAATGTGTCATACGCTGGGATCACCCCCTTCCAGACTCGTAACGTCAACAAGTATCCTCCCTGACAAATCAACCATGGTGAGATTCGAACCTGGGTCATATCAGAAAGTGAAGTTTCTAACCACTCGGTCATGCCCACCAATATATATATATATATATATATATATATATATATATATATATATATATATATATATATATATATATATATATATATATATATATATATATATATATATATATATATATATATAAAAGAAGGATTTGATAATTAAATTTAAGTAATTCATCGAATCTAAAAGAAACAGAATGTGCTATATTTGGGACTTATTAGCAGTGCGCATCCGCTACCGAGAATTGAAACCCTGACAGTTAGGTTATCAAGAAAACATCATGCCAACTGTTCCAACGGGCTTCAGTGACGAAGAGTTTGCAGATCAGACTCAATATAGCGCCGCTCGCTCACATATTCCGTGGTGGAACTCTACTGAGTATATACATGTATATATATATATATATGGGGGTGTATGATAAAAATATAGTTTTACGATATACTATATTTATGGGTAAAAATGCTCAATATCAAGATAGAGCATGTGCAAATATAAAAGTGGACACTGAGATCAACAACAAATGGCAAGAATCTATTTCATGCTTGAACGCAGTATTCAAGCCATCCTAAAAATTGCACTCAAGAATGAAACGGACTTTGCCACACACACACACACACACACACATATATATATATATATATATATATATATATATATATATATATATATATATATATATATATATATATATATATATATATAAAGAGAGACTGAATGGCCAAACATTAATATTTATTTCTTACATCATGTTTAACCCAAAAGATTTTCTTTCATGATATTCATTGATTTTGTAAGTTCGATCCTCAATGGGCACCTTAGTAATATTGAAATTTGAAGATAGATTGACAAAGTGAGTATATATTTATTTTTGCAATCGTTTTCATATCTATAAATAAAACAAAAGATGCACACACACACACACACACACACATATACGTATATATATATATATATATATATATATATATATATATATATAATCCAAAGAAAAATCTCTAATGTTATAAGTCTTGACCTGGCATCTCAGCTTCAGTCATTTTCACATCTTTATAACCAAAGTTACTGGTGCTTTTTCTACTAATATTTTCATGGTAATTGTTTCTTAATTCGTTCTTCTCATATCTTATTTTCTTCTCTTTCCTTTTCCTTTGTAACTGGCAAATTTGGATATACTCCTCTTCTTCTTTTTCCTTTCTTTCCTTTTTCTTCTCTCTGTAGTAGGGTTGATTTCTTATCCTTTCTTATGCCTTTCTTTTCTTTGCTCTTTCTTTTTCTTTCTATTGAGTTCTTATTCTCTTCCTTTTCTTACTTTAATCTGCTTTTTGCTTTTTTTTCCTTTTATGGAAAAAATAATTTTTTTATATATATCTGTTTCTTTGCCTTCTATGGAAAATTTTCATAAATTTAAAAAGAAGTGATGTTTCATAATTTTTTTTTTTAAATAAAATCATTTTTTTACCACCATTGTTAACTGCCTGAAGAGATGTCTTTAGACAATGAAACAAATATGCATTTTTGTTGTGGTAACTTGCATGTGTATTTGGGCAGCAAACCCTCTTTTATACACGTTTCATTGAAGACAAATGTCAGGACACTATGATTAAGCTTTTTACTAAAATATTCTTGCTTTCATACATTTATTTTCTTCTCAACACAATAGTGTGTAAAAACTGTCCAAATAATTGGTGGATCTGAGCCCTTTCAACTAATCTATTAATCATTATCAAGAAACTTTTATATTGATTTCTATATCTCTACCTCCCTCTTCTCTCTCTCTTTTTCTGTCTCTCTCTCAATATATATATATGTGTGTGTGTGTGTGTGTGTCTTACTGGATATTGCAATTGCAGTTCTTGCACCTTTTATTCTGTTCTCTGTATAGCTGATGTTCTAAAGTTGATCTGAGCAAACCTGTTTCCATAAAATGAAAATAAAATAGTTTCTTTTCTTCCTTAGAAAAGATTTTCATTCTCATTCCTTCACAGTTAATTTTTTATATTATTACAATGTGAAGAATTTATTGTGTATATTTAAAGTATCTAAATATATTTATATTATTACAGTGTGTTGGAGTGTATTTAAGGTACTTACATATTCTTTGAAGGTTGTGTATTTCTCTACATATGGTATATTTTAACAATTCTAGTTCATTAGTATACATCTTAATATAAGCCATTTTTGCATATTTCTTTTTTCATTTTTCAAATAGGCAAACTGATCTCTATAAAATAGACAACATTCTGATATGAAGACATTTTCTAAACTTAGGCCCCAATTTAAAAAAAATATCCTATTATACTTTTTATTCTTTAAGATGTTTTTTCTGTTTAACAAAAATGCACTTATCATCTTTTAGCATCACAATAACAAATTTTTCAAGATGTTGCATGTGGGCTGTCAGTTTTTCTTAACCTTGTATCTTACAGCATCCTAATCATCAAATGATGTTTTTTATTAATTATTTCACCTCAAGCAAGGTCATAGAGCCACTAAGATCCAAAGGGTTGCCGAGTATTAGAGAATATATGAAAAAAAAAACTATTAATGAGAATGAACAGTAAAAGAACAAGTAAATAGCAATTGATATTGCATTTAATTTCTGAAAATCAAAGTTGTCTGCAAAGCAAGAAGAGAGAATCTGCTATCAAGCTAAAAGGTTTCCTTTCCATCATCTGTGAATTTTATAATTCCTGTCTTTAATTGAGGGTGACATTCAAAATTTCAATGATACTTGATACAGATACACGAAACCTTCCGATTGAGAAAAAATACACCTTTTTTCAAATCTGACAATTCTTATTATTGTCTGTTTTGAAATGACTGTGCAGTCATACAATTTTTTATAATGAATTGACTAAATGTCAATGAGCATCTCCGTAATAAACTGGAAGTACCTATAAGGATATTTTACTTATGTTTCTGTTATGGACATGTACATTTATCTGTCTATATTTCTGAGATGAAGTATTGTAATTATTTACATTATTTATATTGTATGGATAATTGTTCTCATCTTTGTTGCCATATTCACAATGTTTTGGCCATTGTATGCCCTGGCCTTCTTCAAGGGATTGGAATTTCAAACTGATCCCTTTATTACATCCACTGGATAGATTTTTCTTGTTCCATGTACCATACCCCTTCCAGATGTTTCAGCATCAGTTATCTCCCTTTAACTCAACTCTTGTTCGATATGAGGTATTGTTGTGTGGCTGTGTGTATACATATTGCATTTATAGCTCTTCATTCAGGGCAAAATCTATACATGCAAACACAGACTTGAAAGCAAGAAATATTTATTATTTCTTGATGGCAATGTAATTTAATTTTGTTCCTTTTCAATTTGCTTAATTTCATTCCTTCATTCAACAAATGTATCATTTTAGAATTAACCAGTATGAAACATACATGTCATCAGGGAAAAGTGGAAGACAGAGAAATAAAAATGAACTCTGAAGCTAAATGAGTTTCAGAAAAAACAACAAAAACTGGCAAATGGTGAAGCCAAAAAAAACGTAAATAATCTGTGAATGCAAGAAGTCACTGGTAAATAATGTATTTTTTTCTGTTTCTCTGCATCTCTGTTTTTTTTTTTTTTTTTTTTTCCTGCAAAATTTTATTTTATTTCCTGTTTTCTTTAGGACATTTTTCTCTCATGTTAGCATTCTGATTTGCAGAAACAATCTTTTCTAAGATATTTATTTGTTTCTAAACTACTGTCAGATAACTTTGCAAAAGTTTCTTTTTCAAAAAGCCGGCAGCCATTTTACATCAAAACATTAAGTCTAGACACTAAAGAAACCATGTCATGTCTGATCCATGTCAAATTCCTTCTTCCAAATTCCCCTACCTGAAAAGAAATAGTTTCAATGACCCAACTTTTTGAAGAACGGTTGACACCATTTTCAAGATTTAAATGATTTAAATGTAAGAATATATATATACTCACTGACCAAAAAAAAAAGCAAGTTCATTTTAATAATGTGGGATTTCTTTTAAAGTAAAAGGAATAAAAAGGAAAACATTCTAATGTTAATGGAAAACTTGAATTTTTTTCATCCATTAAGGAAGGAAGGGGAAAGTGAGAAACAGAAATGTTAAGAACGGAAAAATAAAAAAAGAGTACTTTTCTATCTTAATTCAGATTGGGTTATCTAGTCTTTCTTAAAAGTACAGAATCCCTAATTATTCACTTGAAAATTCTACTCAAAGTTAACCAATCTCACTGTCATATTCACCTCTCTTTTGCTAAATTCCAATAAAGAATTCCCTCTCTCTTACACATTCAACCATAATTTGATGCTTAATGTAGGCAACCATATGACAGCCGTATATGTCAGTCATTTGCACATTCCAAATCAATGTTTAAAGCATGGCTTAATAAACAAAGAAACAGTCAGTTATGTTCCATGCGTGATACATGCTTAGGTGATCATGTATCTTTTGATACATGACTGACGAGGCAGATTTTTTGCCCACAGTAGTTTACCATTTCTTCCCAAGGCTATAGAACCTGATCTGTCCTGCTATTTAACCATAGCTGGGAGGCAGAAGAAGAAGATTCATACCTTTCCCAAGGATTTGAGCACATAAGTGAATGTAATGAATTCAACTAGAATTCAAACACAAAACAGACATAGTTTTATTTCTCAAGCAATGAGTCCATGTTTTTACAAAAAGAACTGGCTTCCAACACAAAACCTATCCATGGTGCATACAAACCATATAGCCTTCAATAAGCATTTACAGCAGCCATATGATTGACCTTACAATGAATAAAGGTACACTATTTATATTATTTGGACTATTGTCCTCATCTTTGTCGACATGTTTATCACAATGTTTCAGCCGTTGTACACTCTGGCTTTCTTCAGGTGGTTGGAATATCGAACTGAACCCTTTATTACGCTCACTGTGGTAAACTGTTCTAGTTCCATGTGCCATGTCTAATGAATGTCAGTTATCTCCTGTTAATTCCCCTCTCAAAGTTCTCCACTGCCTTAACCAGGTATTGAACTCACACTCTTGAGGACACATGGCACAGTGAGCGAAATAAGGGGTTCAGTTCGAAATTTGAACCACCTGAAGAAGGCCAGAGCATACAATGGCTGAAACGTTGTTATAAACATGGCAACAAAGATGAAGACATTAGTTTGAATAATGTAAATAGTGTACATAATACCTCATCTCAGAAATATAGATAGATAGATAAAGAATGAAGGTGTGCACAATAATCTTCTCTATTGTCACAAGCTCAACTAAAAAACCAACAGACATGGTTAAATCTGATTCTTGCTACTGTCCCATACAATCAATCAGTCTTTATTAGTCAGTTTTTTTCACTCACAACACTGTTCATAACAAAAGTAGAGACATTATTGGCATAGGACATCCAAGTTTGTAGAACCAGGCAACATAATCATGTGCAGGACTGAGTTAGCTTTCAACATGTACAGAAAATGTCCCAGTGCAAGAAAATACAGGATGAGTGAAAGTAGTCAAGCTTGACGAAAACAGTTGTACAATATGAAAGTAATTGATTTTACCCATTCACTTCTACTATAGATCCAGGTGTCACATACACAAAGGTATGGCTTGTATTCAGTTACATACAAGAAATCTTCCAAGAAATGATTTCAGACATATCAAATAGTGCAAACTGATTTAAATTGATTAGCACAGTTTTATTTGTGATTTATTTTATGACTAAGTGCACCAAATCAGATCTAACTCACGCATGCCATAGTGGATAAAGATGTTAGTTAGATCCAGTGACAGGACCCAAAGAGTGTGAGTTCAATACCTGGTTATGGCAGTGGAGAGCTTGGAGAGGGGAATTAACAGGTGATAACTGATAACTGACATCCATTATAAAACATGGCACGTGGAACTAGAACAGTCTACCCCAGTAAGCGAAATAAAGGGTTCAGTTCGATATTCCAACCACCTGAAGAAGCCTGGAGCGTACAACAGCTGAAACGAATGTAATAAATATGGTGACAAAGATGAGGACAATAGCCCGAATAATGTAAATAATGTACATAATACCTCATCTCGGAAATATAGACAGATAGAAATAACACCTAGGAATTAATGACCATTAATTTTTTTTTATGATAGTTTAAAATACCAGGTTAAAAATGACACAGTAATCAGTATTTGACAATTATTACCTGATCAAGGTTCACTAATAGATACAACACATTCTGCACATATGAAATAAATTCAATATCTGAATTTTATCAGCTTCTTTTAAAAATTGCCAATGCAAGTAGAATTCAGAACTGTCTACCATCATTGAAATCTGAATAGAATTCTTGCACTGAAATTATGCTTTCTTCTGTTTCCTGTTATTTTACTCTGTATATTGATTTTTCATGACTTCCTTTCACTATATTAATATATTTCTATATTACATTCATGTAACACATGCATGTATGGAATACTAAAGAAATAACTCACACAGACAAACACATATTCATACAGTCATATATGAATGTATATATGTAGGTATGTAAATAATACGTCCTGAATTTCTTGATGTGGGTGGGCGGAAAAGTCTTCAGCACAAGAAGGGATTAAAAGTAATTAAAAAATTTGCTCATTCAATCAAATTTTTAGAAGTGGGTCAGCATGAGAATTCTTCAGCAAACAATAAATACATGTATATAGTAGAGATATATCTATTTGAAGAAAAAAATGCATATTGTACATTTCACATTTTGCCTCTGTCTTTTGAACAGGAGCAGAGGGTTATCCCTTACTTCCTGTTTAGGTTTGGGGTTCTGGTTATTTCTAAAGTCTTCTCATTCTCTTTCACTCTGAGTGGCCCCTTGCATAATATGGGCATTAT
>CAHIKZ030003683.1:2090000-2117500 GCA_903632075.3 Acanthosepion pharaonis
GTATACATAAATAATAAGTTCCTGATAGAAACTGATCTTTGGAAAATGGAGAAAATATTTAGCAGATACAAGAAAACAATCAAAAGAGAAATTGGAAACTGTGGTGAAATAGGACCAACGAATTCTAACTTACCTCTGACAAGGAGTCCACAATGTCTCACCTGCCCAACCAGAGATGAAATTTGCAATTTAGGTAAAGATCATGCATGGTTCTAGTGCTTTTAAAACTATTGCTAATTTGCATGTTTGATTAAAAACCTGAATAAAATGTTAGCTGCACAAACATATTGGCAGATGATCTATGGTTTTTGATCTGTGCTCAACTGGGCTTGTTGCAACTATCAACTGCAAAACATTGGCAAAATAAGAAAAATGATTTTAAAATGTTACAAAAGCGACTAGAGATAAATTAAAGGCCACTAAGAAAAATGCTTCACTATTTCAAATCCATTATGCATTGTTTTAAATTTTTTATAGAATATCAAACTGTTGCCTAATAATTTCTTTTGACCATATTACATTGAAACATTGCGTCTTGTCCAATTACTGAAGTTAAGCAAAATTTTACCTGGTCAGAATGATGACTGCTTAAGAATACCAGGTGCTCTAAGCCCAGACCAACACAAATAAGGCAAATGTGGCAGGATAATGGCCTATTCTGCCCCAAATATCTAAGAAATGCCTAAGCAATGGACTTTCACAGGCTGATTAAGTAAATTAAATCAGTCACTATTTGTGATTATGAAAGTAACATTCCTATCCTCCAAAAACCTCCATATGAAGGACGTCCTTATCAGCAAAAGTTTTTACATGTCAAGTGATTTCCTGCCTGTTTTTTTGGATGATATTTGTCATATGATTTATTTTGTTTATTTTGACTCACCTTTGACTTTTGAGTTTCAATTTTTACAGACCTAAGGCACAGCCACGATGACTAAAATGGCTTCCAGTTATGTGCTCATGCATATTCATGAACAAAAATTGCTTTTCACATCCCATCTGTAACCCATACACTACTTTGTTTTAAATCAAGTTCACCCCAAAGAAGGCAATAAATCCACTGAGACACTAGAAACTGTGGTATTACACCCAATTTGAACATTGGAATTTTATATGATAAATAATAACACAAAATATTTCTTTACAAATGATTACCATTTTTTGAGGAAATGAGTTTAAGGACTAACTTAATCTCATATTTAGAGCCTTGGAATTTAATTCTGGTGATCAGTAAAAACCTTATATTACAGCCATGTAAAATTTATATTTGTAATATATACAGTTAGTTGGTTTGAAATTAAAAGGGATAATAAATTTCATCACCAACAATTGTATATTCTTCAACATGATCCAGAGAATAAAGTAACAGTTTACATAAATAGAGAATATCACATTAAAATAATTACAGCACAATGCTTTTCGTTTGCTTCCAGAAAATATTCTTTTCTTAATGTTGAAGTCAGATAAATTACAGGTGAGAGCAGTGGCTATAAAACAATTGTTCATAAACAGCTCATTAGATACACTATTTACATTATTTGGACTATTGTCCTCATCTTTGTCGCCATATTTATCACAACGTTTCGGCCGTAGTATGATCTGGCCTTCTTCAGGTGGTTGGAATGTTGAACTGTACCCTTTATTTCGCTCACTTTGGTAGAATGTTCTAGTTCCACGTCTAATGGATGTCAGTTATCAGTTATCTCCTCTCACCAAGTTTTCCACCACCTTAAGCAGGTATTGAACTCACACTCTTTGGGGGCTGTCACTGGATCTAACCAATGCCTTTATCCACTGTGCCATATGTCCTCAAGGACAATATCCGAAATAATTTAAATAGTGTAAATAATATCTCATCTCAGAAATATAGACAACTCATTAGATATGTAAACATTTATTCATAATTAATTTATTATGTGAATTTACAAAACTAATTTTAAAATTTCATTCAAATTACATCACAAAATTATTTGTTTCAAACCTAGTGAACCAC
The DNA here is from genome assembly GCA_903632075.3 of Acanthosepion pharaonis. Lineage (NCBI taxonomy): Eukaryota > Metazoa > Mollusca > Cephalopoda > Sepiida > Sepiidae > Acanthosepion > Acanthosepion pharaonis. The sequence continues at coordinate 2,091,994 of CAHIKZ030003683.1, forward strand.
CAAAGAGATTTCAAAAAATTACAACACCAACCGTGAAGTGACACATTGGTTAAATTTGATTAACCTCTCCCAATTTTTGTGAACCAGTGCCTGCAGAAGATTTTTCAAATAATGAACTACAAGAGTTCTAATGCATGCGATGATGTTGAAGTCTACCTGCACATTTACAAGTTGCGGAAAGAGCAGTTAAATTAATTACTGAAGCTTCACAAATTGTATATGGATAAAAAGCAAGGAACAAGCACATTATTACTAAATCACTGTGACATCAAATAAAACTATCATTTACTTCAAAGGGAAATTCTACTGAACTATTTAGCTATATTATAATGTAATATGTTATACAGTACAGTAATTTTAATTATTTTCAATAAGCCATTCAAATATAAAACATTTTGTCTTATATAGATTGTTATCTATTTTTTGTTTTCATTAATTATGATTTAACATATGGTGTAAGTTCTTATTCATTAGACTTTATTTTTGGATACAGTAAAAAACTGTATATTTTGCTTGAGGTGATTCATAATTAGAATTCTGGTTTTAATATATTTTCCATTTAATGTATCTAATGCAAAAAATATCAACTTTATTATTCCTGAAATAGTAAAATGTTGAAGTCAGTTTTAAGCAAAAACTTGTGGAGTTTAGGTAATTTTGTATATTTTTTCAGATGATCTTTAAGACTAAATGCTCAAATATTGAATCTAATTTTTGGTGCCAATGTTTATCACATTAAAAATGCCAAGTTTCTTACCCAGTGCAATAATGATTCTCTTAAAAAAGTAAAAAAAACCAACTTTCTCTACTGAGACACAAGATGCTAGTTGGTGTGAAAGAGTTAGAAACAGGAACATTGCTAAAGATTGAGAATTAAAAAAGAGAAATCAGGAAGACTGCAGATAGCGACTCATATTGCATCTAAAGTTATGCAGATTAATGTTGGCTGGAAAGCATGGAGTTGGGACAGAGTTACACAAGAAGGAAGTGTGAGAAAAAAAAACTTAGCATAGAAATTATGATAACATAACCAGCTCAACTGTAAATTGATGAAATCTTGGAACCTTAAAGAAAATGGTAAGAGAAAGATGACTTTTACTGAAAAGAGCTGAAATGCATAATAACAAAGGAAAGCTTGGAAAACTTTAACCTCACGGGACATATTGAGGGCTAGAAAGATAAGTTAGGGCTGCAAGACACTTAACTGATGAGCTTCTGTAAACAGATGGTGGAACAAGGATTAAGAGCATTAGCAAAGGAAGAAAACCTGCTAAGAGCAAAAATGGATGAGAAGTTGTGGTGAGCAATGATTGTGTATGCTCTGAATGGACACAGCACATAAAAGAAATATTGATTCCTTATATATTTTTTTTATGATAGGTAAATATTGGCAATTTATATTTGAGTCGATTAGAATTTACTTGGTTTGGGGATAGATAAGTATTGATCACTTATTTTCGAGTCTATAAACATTTACTTGGTTTGGGGATAGATAAGTATTGATCACTTATTTTCGAGTCTATAAACATTTACTTGTTTTGGGAATTGGAAAATATTGGTCATTTATATTTGAGTCAGTAAGTGTTGGCTTCTAAACATGGCTGCCAGAGTACATATATAGAACTATATGAAAAAATTAGTCAACATAGATTGCTATATATTTCCCCCTAGAATTGGTATTTTCAAGTCAGGGACAGGACCACCCAATGTGATCTTCAATTGTTACTGTTGCAGGTGAAACTTATTCAAGTATATATTGAGGATATATCTATGATAGTGTTAAATAAATTATATTGTTTGATGTGCGTATGTTGTCATTGCATCTGTGCATATACAATACTCAAATTGCTCTTAGTTATTCTCAAGATAAAAAAAAAAATTAATTTAAAAATAAAGAACCACAAAAAAACTGAGTTTACCAGTTCTATCTGTTGATAATAATAGACACAACATGTCATGATCAAGGGTTTTTTTTTTCATGTGTCAACACTTTGAGAAAAATGCTGTTTCATCTTATATTTTTCATGAAATAATGTAAATGATTTAGATATATTTTTTTTCAAATTGTTAAGCTCAGACAAAATGGTGCCCATCCTGTTTATCTTTATTTGAGAAAGCTTGCCTGAGGAGGTTCCTGGAAATTGCAGCGTATTTGCCATCACTTTTCCTTTTTAAGAATTTATTTAGCTTTAGGATATCAATTCAGAAAGAAGGGGAAAAAACAGGAGTTACATAAATAAACACTTAAGGAGTGTCTATATTTAAATGGCTAGCTTTGTAGTTTTTGCACATATATATAAATTTTTAATTGAATGCACTCAAAATATATATATACATACATATATATATATATATATATATATATATATATATATATATATATATATATATGTGTGTGTGTGTGTGTGGGTGTGCATATGTATATACATATATATACACATATATATTCATACACATACATGTATATATATATATATATATATATATATTCATACACATGCATATATATATATATATATATAACTCACACACACACACACACACACACACATATATATGATGACATGTTTAAAGGTTGTCAGTCTGAGTAAGATAGTATCCCCACTAAAGTTTTGATATTTTAATAATTATTACAATAGTAATGAACTGTAAAATAATATCGATTTTCTTATATAGCTGTGAATGCTGGAAAATCTCCTTGCAGATGATGAAGAGACTCTAGACCACAGAAATGTGGTTTTACAGAAGGATGCTGAGAATACAATTGAGTTAACATGTAAATAACAACAAAGGTTTAGGGAAAAGGGAATCAAAAAGGTCACTTATATTTAGCATCAAAAAAATATCTAGGGAAAATAATGAGAAAAGAGACTTAGAAAATTTGACACTCACAGGACATATTGAATGCAAAGGAACAGAGAAAGCATCCCATAACCTACCTGGCAATCTTGATTCAATGTTTTTCAGGACAGGAATCAGTAGATAGCAAAAAGACAAACTTTACTAAGAGTTACAACAGACAGGAAATTGTGGAGTGCCATTATCACACATGCTCTGAAGGCACATGGCACATAGAATAAATCCTCCTGAGTATGACAATTAACTGCATCTGTATCCTAGGTTAGGACGATAAACTACATCCAACAGTAAGGCCTCTAATTGGAAGGTTTTGAGGAGCATTGAACCACCTCCTAATTGCTGGTTTTTCCCAGTTCCACCCTGACTCGAAGTGGTAGCACCTGTTATGGTCCCAGCTATGGGCAAATAGTTAACCCCCAAACTGGGGTCAAAACACTATGAAATAGTAAAAGTAGGTTTTAATACCAGCAATACATTTTTGTAGAAAATTATTACCAACAATGAATTTTTGAAGAAAAAATTATTACCAGCAATACATTTAAAAAAAATATATATATATTACCAGCAATAAAAATCTTGTCAGCAATAAATGACCCAGTGAGGTTGATATGCTGGAAAACAAAACAAACTAAACCAAGCACAGAATAAGACAAATGTATAGATTTAGATATATAGACGCTTATATTACAAAGTTTTTGTGGATGTATCCTTTGGAAATATATTTTCTCAATCTATGGGTTAAATAGTAAGGTAATCTGGACATTGCATCTGTATATATATATATATATATATATATATATATATATATATATATTGTACTGGCAACTAGTCTAGGAGAATGACAACTCTGAATTCAAAATTCAGCTGCCTGTAGCTGTACAAAGATCGTTAGACCTGGGATGTATATATTTCAACAACTATGGATAATCCAATTAGAGAGCTTTTATCAAGAATGCTTTTGACAGCAATGGCCATTATGTCCAAGGAAAGTGCTTTGGCAATAATAATCAAAAGAGATTACAGTATATAAGTTGAAAGGGAATCTACTTAGTGGTTGAAGTAGTTGCAGCTTTCCCAGCAGAGTGAAGGATCAATATTTGAGCCAAGATATACTGAAGAATGATGTGTCAGTGGACTATTATTTAATAAAGTCAAAAAAATGGTATTGACTAACAGTATTTTAATTTTGTCTTCATTATTTTGTTTCTTATTGTAATAATCTTCTTGAGAAAGTCATGGATACGTGTCTCTTCTCTCACAGTTATTGGTTAAACACTGTGGCAAACTGGGCCAATGGGCCTTGTTTGTCAACCAGAATAGAGGAAGGTTACTTTGAATTTAAAGTAGTTTCAGTGGGCTGTTAATAAACATGGTATTTTTTTATCATTTTACACCAAGTAAGGCAATAAGGTTACTAAGATGCAAGGGGTTAGTGAGTGTGAAAGAACAGAGATCAAAAAAAGCATTACTAAAGAAAGAGAACAATAAAAGAACAAGAATTAAGAAGACAGAAGATAATGATTGAAGTTGCATTTAAATTTTTGAAGATCAAAATTGATTGAAAATTAAGAAGCCAGGAGAGAGTTCTACAAGCAAGAAGTGTGAGAGAAGAAAATGTTAACACGAAAATTAGTTACATCTAGCCATTTCAACAGTAAAATGAAGAGACCTTTTTGCCAAGAAATATGCTTAAATTTATAAAATCTAGGTACCACAGAGGAAAGTTTATCAGAACAATTAACATTATTTGGACCATTGTCCTCATCTTTGTCGCCATATTTATCACAACGTTTCAGCCGTTGTATGCTCCGGCCTTCTTCAGGTGGTTGGAATGTCAAACTAAACCCTTTATTTCGCTCACTAGGGTAGATTGTTCTAGTTCTACGTGCCATGTTTAATGGATGTCAGTTATCAGTTATCTCCTGTTAATTTCCCTCTGAAAGTTCTCCACTGCCTTAACCGGGTATTGAATTCACACTCTTTGGGTCCTGTCACTATCCACTGTGCCATGTGTCCTTGAGGACATCTGGGTATGAATTTCTAGGTATTATAAACCTAATGTCTTCAGCAACCATTTTTACCAGTTCTCATATTGCAATTTTTGCTGTTATCATTACATGTTTTTACCAGAGCTCATATTGCAGAGGAAAGTTTATCAGAACAATTAACTTTAAAATATTTATAGAAAAGGCATATGGAAGCAACATTACAGCAGTGAAAATGTGACTGAAGTTGAGATGCCAGGTCAGGACCAATAAAATTTATAACTAATGATTGGAGAGCCAAGTTAAGATTCCATCAGTTTGTTTACACAGCAATAATGCTCTTGAGAAAAACATGGATATACATTTACTCTTATTGGTACCGGTTAAATACTTCAGAAAACAGGCTTTTCAAGCATTAATTGGCAACCAGTATGCAGAAAAACCTCTCAATTGAAAAAAACCACATAGACGACCAAGGGAAACAACTTCCTTCTCTCTTCCAAGAACAATTATGGGGCTGAATAGTTTACAGATATAACAGGAAAGAGGCTGTGGAGAGCTATGATCACCAATGCCCAATCATAACATGATCATAGCTCTAACAGTTACAGCTAGATAAATGAGTAGGAAAAATTGAAGCTGAAACTTGATCATTACCAAGCTGGTTCTTTTCATTTGAAACATTGTCACAATAAATTCTATTTCCCATCATTTCCCTACATTTGGCCTTAAACCAGGCTCAGCTAGTAGATATATCTGAGGTAGTGTAAAGGATCTTTTAACAATATCAATCTTTTGTGCATTTGCGTATTGACTTGCACAAGCACGTGCTCATCATATACATTTAAAGTTGAAAATTAAAAATAAGTCCATAAATAATGTTTGAATGATATGCGAAGTGAATATTAATTATCTATAATTACGTTTTTCTGAGGTACTGTCATATTTCATACACACACACTGAGGCCAAACCGCTTGCTCCATTAGCAAATACAATTAGAGGTGCATATTTTAATATACACATGCAGACACATGTAGACACATTCATGCATGTTCATTGCAAGTTAAAAACGATTCTTATTCAACAATCACTCATTTTCATAGCATATCACCTTATTAATCTGAGTGCTGAATTATGCACGTGCACGATTCAGTTAAATCTGATTGCGTTAACAATTTTGTATGAGATAACACCATTTCCTCCAAAATATTGCAGAAAGACCCATTAAATAAGCAAGTAATTTCAGGAAGCCTGCTTCAAAATGTTTTATTACTTTGAAAAAGGAGGAAATTGAGGGATTATATTATGGATTCAGAAAGAAAATAACTTTAATACAGCAAATAAAAGAGTGCATAAGAATTAATATTGAATAAATAACTTAAACTAGCATTCAATTTTTGTTTCACTGTGGTGTGCCAGGCAATTTTTCTCACCAGAATCCATCTTGCACATTTATAAATTTACTCTTCATCCATATTGAATATTGCTATCATATCTGGTTTAGTGCTCTGGATATATATCTCAAGATTCTTCACAAAATCCAAAGAAGGGTTTGTAATGTTATTGGTCCTGACCTGGCATCTTGGTTTCAGTCACATACACACTGCCATGGCTTCCCTCTGTCTTTTCTATAAATATTTTCATTGAAGTTATTCTAACAAGTTCTCCTCTTTGGTACCTTGACTGCATGAATTTTAGAGTACTACTAGAGTGGCAATTAGGTCTCATCATTTGTTGTTTAAATAGCGAGATGTATCTATAAGTTCTCTTTTAATAGTTTCTTTTCTTAATCTTCTCACCAATGGAACTCTCTTCGAGTTTCCGACTTCCTTACAACCTGCAATCTTCAAAAATTTAAATGCAATGTCAATCGCCATTTTCTGTCTTTCCTGAAGCCTATACTTTTGTTGTCCTTTCTCCTCATTCAAATTTTCTCATTCTCTTAAACTCCCTTCACTAGTGCCTTAGTGGCATTATTGCCTTGCTTGGGTTGAAATGATTATATATGTGTGTGTGCATGTATGTATGTGGATTTTAGTTTTTATTCCAACATATGTTTTTAGTGGATATTTGAGTGTAAGCTCTTTTTATTTTAAGCTGAAGAGATTTGTATTTCAGGAAAATCTGAATGAGCCAGTGTGCCTTAAAGGTATAGGAGAACCTTGCTTTATAGTGTGATGTCCTTTATAGCTGAACAGTAAAAGCAGACCTGATCAGATAGTGGTTCCTCCTGCAAATAAGGATGTGGGTTTGAATCCTGCTTGAGGGCACATTTTCTTTATTCAGTTTTTTTTCAAATGCACAGGCTGGTAGATGAAATAAATACTGTTTAAAATAAACAAGCATCTACTGAAATACAGGTATCCATTAAAATATGTGAAGCAATAATAATAATAATGATAATAATAATATATATATATATATATATATATATATATATATATATATATATATATATATATATATATGTATATGCATGTTTCATTAAAAACGACAGACAAGGTACTACAGTTGAGCTTTTTATTTAATCCAGACAGTTCTTGCACACCCTTTGTCCAGAAAAGAAAGCTCTTGTCAGAACACAAGAAAAATTAAATAAAAAGCTCAACTGTAGTACCTTGTCTGTCGTTTTTAATGAAACATGCATAAAAGAAGGATTGCTGCCTAAATATACATTTATATATATATATATATATATATATATATATGTACTTTATTTTAGGATATTACATTGAAAAAAATGTCAAAATCGCTACACAGCAGCAGTCGTGTTTTAATGCTTATCAACGCATCTCATCAAGCGATTGTAAATTACTAGTGAGTGGATGAAAAGCAAAATACAGCCTTTTTTTGTGAAAAAAGGAAAAAGAAAAATGAATTGTTTACTCATCAGTAATTTATAATTGCTTGATGAAATGCATTGATATGCACTGAAAAGCAACTGCAGTTGTGTAGCAATTTTGACATGTTTTTTAATGTAACATCCTAAAATAAAGAATATTGCTCTACCTTGTATTGTGCCCTCTTTTAAATTAAATGTTATGAGCATTGGAATTGTACTCTATTTGTTCTCATCTTACAGGATATATATATGGATCTCATCTTACATGGATATATATATGTGGCCTGACGATTTCATATAGCATGAAACAGACTGTCGCCTCTAAGTGTTGACTTCTATGTTCACTTTTATATTTAAACACGCTCTATCTCTGATATTGAGCACTTTATTCCATAAATATAGCACACCTTAAGACTATATATCTTTATATATATATATATATATATATATATATATAATGAAAAAATAAAAATAAAATTGCAACAACCTGCATATGTTTCAATTTCCTGAAGATTAAACCTAAAAGTAATATAGATTGATTCCAATAAATGATCATAAATAAAGATCAATACATTCATGGGCTCCAAAATTAGTTTCTTTTTACTTATTATAATAAAAATACCTTGTGTCATATTCCTTATACAATCAAACATATTTAGAATAGGATTTAATATTAACCAACTGATGTTCATACATTTTTGAATCATTTCACCACAAACAAAATGATAAAGATTTTTTGAGTCTTAGAGAATATAGGGAAGGCACACTATTAAGGAGAGAGAATAATAAAAGACGTATTATTAAGGAGAAAGAGCAACAAAAACACACTATCAAGGAGAGAGAAGAATAAAATACATTATTAAGGAGAGAGAAGAATAAAAGGCACACTATTAAGGAGAGAGAACAATGAAAGACACATTATTAATGAGAGAGAGCAATAAAAACACGCTATTAAGGAGAGAGAATAATAAAAGACGTATTATTAAGGAGAAAGAGCAGCAAAAACACACTATTAAGGAGACAGAACAATAAAAGATATTATTAAAAAGAGAGAACAAAAAAGACACATTATTAATGAGAGAGAACAATTAAAGCCACACTATTAAGGAGAGAGAACAATTAAAGCCACACTATTAAGGAGAGAGAACAATAAAAGAACAAGAAATAAGTAGGGAGAAGAAAACTATTGACATTGCATTTGAATATATTTCAGAATATATTTATATATGCTATGGGAATTTCATAATATATGTTTTGCTTAGAAATATTTGCAATAATTTATTTGATTGTGAGAGATTTTATTGTGTAACTTGAGAATATTTGTAAATATATAATTGTAGGTTGTTCTCATCGTGAAAAAAGTTAAGCAACACAATTTCAAAGACAATGAAATGTGTTTCAGTAATGTTTTTGGCTACTTTTGTAGGCAATAAGATGCCTTCATTGTCAAAACAAATAGTGATTGTCATTTTACATTCCCAGACAAAAAGCATTTTGAGCGATATGGGTCAATACTAAGAAGGTTTCAGCTCATGAATATATATATACAAGACAATGTTGCTACATATTTTGCAAAGCCAACTATTGGCTACTTTGACAAAAACGGTTTCAAAGCCACAAAATATATCTTCAAATATCAACCCAGTTGAAAACTTGCAGTTCATCATTAAAAAAGCAATATACAGGAATGGAGAACAATATTCCAGCAAAGATCTCTTGACAGCAATAATAATAATTTTTATAGCTGTAGAAATGCTTTTAAAAAGAATCAGTGAATACAAGGCTAATGAATGTTATAGGATGTCATCTAGCCCATATTAAGTAAATAATTTATTCATATATATATGGGATATTGCAGAATAAATTTATGTATTTCTATGGCCTATAACATTGCCCTTTTCATAAAACTTGATAACCCTAGCACATATTTTTCTCAATATTGTTAATAAGGATAGACATCCTCTTCCTCAAATCATCCTCAAATGGACATTATGTTGAATCGTTAGATTCAGTAATCATAATGTTTTTCAGTTACATTTAAAGTGACTGGTACAATTAGTGGTTACTGATGGTTGCAGTGTGTCATTTTTAGAGATGATATCACCTTGCCACAGAGAGCAACATTGCTTTGGCATGTAGACATATTGTCATTTGACATTTGAAATTAATAATTAAATCAATTGCTGATCGGAACAGAAATTCTGAAACATATATCAGTATTCAATAAAAAATATCTTATATGTTATATAGATGTATGTACATAAAAGCAATAAACATAAATTTGTTTAAAATTACAACTACAACTTTGAGGCCAATAACAGTGATCATCAAGTAATAGATAGATAGATAGATAGATAGATAGATAGATAGATAGATAGATATGAACAGACTGAGATATGAAATGAATTTGGTAGATAGACTGATAAAGATATGAAGATAGATAGATAGATAATGAAGAGACTGAGATAGATAGATAGATAGATAGATAGATAGATAGATAGATAGATAGATAGATAGATAGATGGATAATGAAGAGAGTGAGATAGATAGATAGATAGATAGATAGATAGATAGATAGATAGATAGATAGATAATGAAGAGAGTGAGATAGATAGATAGATAGATAGATAGATAGATAGATAGATAGATAGATAGATAGATAATGAAGAGAGTGAGATAGATAGATAGATAGATAGATAGATAGATAGATAGATAGATAGATAGATAGATAGATAGATGTAGTAGAATGAACAAAGGGACTGTATGGATATGATTCTGTTGAACAAGTGAAAATGGTTTGTCTGGCATCTTCCTTACCATGATAAGTGCTTCAGGTCATCCCCTCAGACATTGGTCAAGCTGATTCCTAATCACATTTGGACAGGGGCCAGCTTGCCACTTGACCTCGACTCACCAACAATGCCATAGGAGTCCACCATTCTGTCAGCCATTGTTCTAATAACAAATTCCCTTGCTGTCTGCACCAGCCAATACAGGCTTCATGCTCCTCTTAAGTAAAGATTGCCAAACACTAAATAAGCAAGTTCCTAAAATATTAGCTCATATTTTAGCTTAAGACTTTCATGAATCTTTCTGGTGACAATTTTCTGATTGCTGTCTATGCTTGTAACATTTAAATTCTCCATTTCTAGAACTGGCCTTCTGCTAGTTTTATCTTCACAGCAATCAACAAAGAAAAATGCAGCATTTTAAATCTTAGACATGAACAATTTTTATTATATTATTGATATAATAACATAAACCAGAATAAGATATTGAATTCAGAAATATATGAATATATATACACCATGCCACTAGTCTATATACAAAGAACTGTTAGGTTGTACAGTTTTATTTTGTGCAAAATACATGAAAATTTAAGTAGCTTCCTATGATGAGGACAACATATATTATTATTATTAGTATAAATTTAAGCTTTCTTATTTTACATAGAGCACTGTTTTATTATTATGACTAGTACTTACTTTGCACTTTATATATAATTTCTTGGCAAATTGCTAGAGGCCCTGATCAATTCTGAATTGGTTAAGCATCTCATATTGCAGCGCCTTCTTTCAGACAAGCAATATGGGTTTTACTTCTGTAGGTCAACTGCTGATGTAATAATGGTTATTGCTGAAAAAGTATATCAAGCTGTAGATACAAATTTAGATAGGAAATGATTATATTTTTAAGAAGAAAAAGGAAATCACACCCTGTTTAAAATAATTTTACTTCAAGAGGAAATCCATAAAAACTGGAATAAAAAAAAATCTTCTTGAAACTCAGAGTTTGCATTCATACATAAGTGAATTATTTTATTCTCTTACTAATTATATATTTGTATTATATATATATATATATATATATATATATATATATATATATATATATATATATATATTATTCAGACTATAGTCCTCATCTTTGTTGCCATATTTATTACAACGTTTTGGCCGTTATATGCTCTGGCCTTCTTCAGGTGGTTGGAATGTCGAAATGCACAGACACTCTTTGAAAAGGTATGAATCCATTTCTTCTCCTCCAACCCATGAGGTAAATAGTAGGGAAGACTGGATTCTCTGTATATGCATAAGCAATTATTATATTTGCATAGACAGATAATTTTAAACATCGTTGGTTGTAGAACATGTTGTTGTTTTGAAGATCGATTAAGGCATGACCTGTAAGTCAAGACACACTGTTGTTATCTGTCCACATTGGTTGATATCTACAAACATTCTAGCATCGATATTGCCAGATATTTTGCAAGAATGACAATGTACTCTAGCTAATCTGTAAGTCACAAATGATAAACCACAAGTAAACTTCATCTAATCTTGTCTGACTTAAAAATCCTTTCTTTACTGGATCAAGATTTTTTTCTCTTAATGCTCAAAGCTTTCATCCTTCTTTCTTTTAGTCTGAACTAGAAGCTCCTCACCAAAAAGAAAATCTTGTGTTTTGCCATTATCAGCAGATTTTTAGAAGTGGGTTGGGCTGAAAACTTTTCAGCACCCCTCGTACATATACGCACAAAAATACATACAATTTCTGTCTATATTTCTGAGATGAGGTATTGTAACTATTTACGCTATTTACATTATTCGTACTGTTATCTTCATCTTTATTGTTATATTCATGATGTTTCAGACATATAGCTTGGTGGATAAAAGCACTGGTTCAAGTAATCCAGTGACTTCAGCCAAAGAGTTGTGAGTTCAATATCTGGCAGAGGTGAACAAAAACTTGGAGAGTTGAGTTACTAAAGGGAAATAACTGAAAATAAGAGATGCAGAAAAGGCATGGCATGTGGAACTAGAACAATCTACACCAGTAGACAAAATAAAGGGTTTAATTTGAAATTCCAATGTATATCATCTGAAGAAGGCCGGAGTGTACAATAGCCAACTCATCATGATTATGTCAATAAAGATGAGGACAACAGTCAAAACAATGTAAATAGTGTAAACACCTGCACAATTATATTGGAAAAGTTTGTGCCTGATTAGAAAATTAAAAACAAAATTTTATATACTCCGAAAATTATTTATTAATCAAGTACATAGTCTCCATTGTTGTTTACAACTGTCTTCCATCGTTTTCCATGTTTATTGATGCCATTTTTGTAGAAACTGTGCTTTTGTTGGAAGAAGGTTGTGAGGTAGTTTTCGATTGACTGCACAGAGTCAATTTTTCTGTCATTTAAATTGTTCTGTAGAGATCAAAACAGATAAAAATCTGAAGGAACTAAGTCAGAAGAATACAGTGGTTGCTGGAGGTGTTTCCAATTTCAAATCTTTAAGATTCTGCAAAAAGAAGCATAGTGGAATAATGGATAGTATCTTGAATTGATGAATTGGAGAGCTGAGTTCAGATTCAAGTTGAATCCATTACATTTACTTACATGCTAAACTCTTGGGAAAGGTACGAATCCTCTTCTTCTCTCCCCCCACCAGCTATGGGTAAATGGCAGGAGAAACCAGGTTCTATAACTGGTCTAGGAGAAGGAAAAATCTGAATTCAAAACCTGATCCTCCAGATTGGGGGTTGCGTAATAGGCTAACAACCTACTCACTTAAAAAACTGGCTTGTTATAGAAATTGCAACCATATCTTGCAAACCCTATGTTCCTCAAGGAATTTAAAGGCATTATATATATATATATATATATATATATATATATATATATATATATATATAAAAGTGTATATATATATATATATATATATATATATATATATATATATGCAATATATTATATATATTATTATTTATATATTATATGCACAGTACTGATTAGAAAGGGCTAAATATCAGAGGTAGAGCTAACATATTTGGTTGGATAGATGTGAGTTTGTAACCCTGGGTTTCCCGTTTTTGCGATCGTCAGACAAACTGATTAATTTTTTAAAAATTTTGGATTTATGTAAGTTGTGTGTATTGGTGTTTTTATGGAAGTGGAAGGGAAAAATTGTTGTCATGATATCACTCATACTAACGCAAACATACATGCATGGCCATACACCCATTCAAGAGAAATTGGCTACACATCTTATCATTGAAATTCAACAATAAAATACGTATGTATGTAGACAACAGCACACATATACATATATATGTCAAGTCCCATACTGTCCACATATGTTTAAGTTTGTGTGAACTCCAGTGGGTGAGCACATGTGTATGTGTGTCAGCGTACCTCACTGGGTGTATGGGCATGCATGTATGTTTGCGTTAGCATGAGTGACATCACAATGACAATTTTTCCCTCCCACTAGGATAAAAACACCAATACACGCAACCTACATAAGTCCAAGATTTTTAAAAAAATTAATCAGTTTGTCTGACAATGGCTAAAGCGTGAAAAACACAGTGTCACAAACTCACATCAATCCAACCAACTAAATATATATATATATATATATATATATATATATATATATAAGATTCAGCAAGGTTAATTTTTCAGCATGTAGTCATGGGTTGTCATAGTGGAAAATGACATCTTTTCGATTTGCCAAACTAAACAGTTTTTCTTGAATCTCCACATTGAAGTTGGTGAGTGGGTCACAATACTTCTTTGAAGTTATTGTTTTGCTGGCTGGAAGAAACTCAATCAGCAACATTTTCATTGGATGCAAGCCAACTTTAGTCACAGGTTCTGCACATTCAAAAGTTCTGTTTGCATTGAATGTTATCCAACGTTATCAACTATGACAAGAATAGTTCATTTTCATAGTTTAACAGCAAAGAGATTGCCACAGAACTAAATAATGCTTATTCTGCCCTATCAAAGAATGTGGCACCTACATGTCAAGTTTGGAAACAAACCCGAGTCACTTCAAATGGTGAAAGACCATTGAGATATTGATTTTTAAACACTTAGCAAACACTTCCATTGAAATCTTTGGCTTATTCTCCACAATGACAAGCAGAGCATCTTCATCATTGCGGGTTGATTGATTTTTAAACTAAACCATCATGACTGACGGGTTAGTTTAAAATCACCTTCATGAAATATGCCAAACCATTTTCTGACTGTCTAAAGAGCTGCAAGAGGGTCCAAATAAATGCTTGCAATGTATATTGTCGTAATTCCAATGCTTACACCTTTCCAAAATTCCTAGAACAAAAATGCAACTTTTCATCTTCCACCTTTGAAGACATTCATTCATGGACATTCAACAAAGTCTGACTCACAAGTGAATGAAGCAAGTTTTCAATCTAGAACAAACCAGAAATTGGGTAACAAAACAAACATCAATTTGAAGTTGCTGGCATTTTAAATTAACAGTGAATATCAGAAACAAAATTTTGCAATGACCTGATATATATATATATATATATATATATATATATATATATCCAAATGAAGAGAATTTTAAAATTGCCGTGTATTTAGTGAATAAAATAAAGAATTGTATTTTAGGTTCAAAATTGCATAAAAATTGATTTAATCATGCCAGAGCCCACTTTAAGAGATTTATAAAAAATTTGTATAAATAATTTTTAAAACATAAAAATTAACCTATTGTTAGAGATATACATATCTCTCAGAATATTTCTTTGTAAATTAAATGGTTAATCTTAACTGGAGTTATGTTGTCAACTCGTAATATGACAGTTCCCCAAGACATGTATGAATGCCAACCCACCACCAATATCTAACCCATATTTTTTAAATTTTTCTGATTTAGTTTTGACCTTACTTTTGATTAGTTAAAATGAGACATATCATTAAGATTTTTAAATCTGGATCCCTCCCACTCCATCTTTAATAGGCAACTTTATTGTTTTCTATTTTCAAATGTAAATCATTTTCATCAAAAAGTTACTGAGCATTGCCTGATGACGAGATAAAAACATTAAGTCTCAAAACAGAAATTTCCATGTCACAATGTAAAATATTTTTAATAAAAATATCATATATATATATATATATATATATATATATATATATATATATTTTGAACAATAAGAAAATAAAAAATTAAAAAATTAAAATCATTAGACACACTGGGTTGTAGTTTAATATTCTTTCGTTTTTTTATTATTATTATTCCATTTAGATTCCTTGACTAGTTTCGACCGAAATGGCCATCATCGGGAGGAGAAATATTTCTGCTTGCTGTTAGCAGTGAACTACAGAAATGAATATATATATATATATATATATTTAGGCAGCAAATTTTTCATTCAAGCTCTTTTGGCTAAATAATTTACACATATATCTATTTATTTTAGTTTTAATATTTTCAATTCCATGAATTAATTTCTTGGTGGCTGTATAAAATTGATTAAGAAAAATACCAAAATTTTCTTTCAAATAATTTTTATTTTACCAAATACTTTCAATCTCATCTGAGATCATCTTCAAAGTGTTAAAATATCTGTGAATATGTATTTCTGTAAATTCAAAACATTTTTCACTCATTGTTTACAGTGTTTCAAATTCAATTTTTTTTTCCAGTTATGCAGTTATGCAACCTTTGTCATTTTTAAAAAAAAGATATTTTTTAATTATAATATTTTAATTTAGTATTTTTATATAAAATTTTGCTGTTACAAACATTTAAGAACTTTGTTGCTATACTCATAGTGGACTTTATTTTTGGCCGCAATTCTCTTATATAAAGGGTTTCCAGAATTTTAAGTTTTTCATTATTATTATTTTGATAAAATACAAATATATTTTGGAATAATATCTGTCTAAACCATGAATTTTGAATATGAGTGTTCCTTTAAATGTTCTGAGAATGAACTATGCTCATTCAAGTGAAATGTAAGCCATCTCATCAATGTTGATATATGTATGTATGTATGTATGCATGTATTTATGTATGTATGCATGTATTTATGTATGTATCTATGTATGTATGCATGTATGTATGTATATATGTATGTATGCATGCATGTATGCATGCATGTATGTATGCATGTATGTATGTATGTATGTATTCATGCTTGTATCTATGTATACATGCATGTATATATGTATCTATCTATGTATGTATGCATGTATATATGTATGCATGTATGTATGCATGTATGTATGCATGTATGTATGTATGCATGTACAAATATTACACTGTAACTTTCCTTTGTAAATTTAGTGAGGCTGAAAACTTTTCAGCACTTCCATGTAAGATTATTTCTTTTTCATAATAAAAATAAATAAATAAAATGAAACATTACATTTTTGGTAAAAGATATTCGGAAATAGATTTTGAAAATGGTGAAATAAAATTTCAACTGTTTTACTTTCAGTCCACCATGGTAAAAGATAAAGAATTGGTGCCAATTCATTTTATCTGGAAATTACATTTACTTACTTTATTCACCATTTTTATTAATTTCTTTTTTTTTCTATGTGGGAATAAAGTAAATAATATGATTTGGCTCATTCTAGAAATGCCAAAAACTTTTGCAGGGAACTCATCCATAAATAGAAAATGTTCATTATTTTTTTTTTCTAGCCAGTCTCAGACATTTTAACCCAATGCCCTCCAAGGACCAAATTTTATAGGTGCTAAGTGAATTATGTCATAACATATGAATTAGTGTTCCAAAAAGGAGAGCTGATTTCAAATTTCACCTAATCTGATTTGTCACAGAGGCAACCTTAATATTATCAACCTGTCAAGAGGGTCCTATCATACAGCACCATTGTGAAGTGCCTAACAACAAAACTATATTTTGCCTTAATGCTTGTAATTGAAAGTGAATAGATGAAATGGTTTTGAAACTGATGATGATTATGTTAGCAGAAAGTCAAATGTCCTCACATAAAGCCAGCTAGGAGCTCTTTAGCTTTGGCTGGCAATCTATCTCAAAATGGTGTCTTCATACAAACATCCATCTACCAAGAAGCCTGGTTATTCATGGGATATATCAGCCTAAAACTTACTGAGATTCTTAACAAAGAAATATCACATGTGTTTGTAATCAGGTGAAGACAGAAATAGAACTTAAAAAAAAATTAGGCACTAAGTTGCAATAACCAAAGTACAGAAAATCCTTGAGTTTCATGGTTATCTTCCATAATATAATATGCCATCATGTGGTGCTATGTTAGGAAGACAGTATTATTTCTTCACCAGATGTATACCATATTGGATTGTGCTTCATTCACTGTATCTCCTTTGCTTTTTTTTTAACATTTTGCCCTTCATTATAGCTCCCAAGCATAAGCAAGACTTGTGAGTTCTTATATAAGTGAGACCTACATTGAAAATCAAATTATGTTGCGCCATACGAATAGATCCCCAATGTAAATCGAGGACCCACTGTACTTGTAGCTTACAAGCTTACAGTTCTTTGCAAATTAGCTGATGTATTTTTTTTTGATAGTTCGACTTTACTGGCAGTACCTTTGTAAATTCCAACGTTTTCCTATTTAAATTTTCAGATGAATCATAATTCTTAATTAAATGATTAAATAAGCTCACCTTTTTATTACTACTTGCATTATTTACATTACTCAGACTGTTATCCTCATCTTCATTGCCATATTCACAACGTTTTGGTCATTGTACACTCCGGCCTTCTTCAGGTGATTGGAATTTCAAACCGAATCTATTATTTCACCTAGCGGAGTAGATTGTTCTAGTTTCACGTGCCTCCTTCAGATGTCTCAGTTATTTCTCTTTAACTCAAAACTCCAAGTTTTGGTTCACCACTGCTGTGGCCTGGTATTGAACGCACAACTCTTCAGATCTAGTCACTGGATCTAACGTCTTTATCCACTGAATCATGTGTCTTTTTATTACTGTAAGCATCACTTTTACTGGGTACGTGTGTTAGGGTTGCTATCCTTATTTATTTTTTTTTATTTTATTAAATGGTGAAATTAATAATAGCTGGCCTAAATTGAGAAGTCCTACTAAAGAAAATTTGTGTCTCAAACAGGAATTGAACCTGCAACTTTATTTCTATGAAGAAAACCAATGTTCAGCTCTGGAGACCAGTCTTATATGGATATTCCTCTAATCTTATGATTAAATATTTGAGCTTAACAACTTTAACACAATATTGCAATAGCAATTATAAGTATGAATGCAGGTTATTATTTAAAGAAGTAAGAAGGTACAAATGAGAAGTTTCAAAACTGATATTCAGTATCTGTCTATATTTCTCCTGAGCCAACCAAGCATAGAAATGAATACAATATGGGAACCAGTAATAAGGAGTGCCAGAGAAAAGTCATAATAACAACAAATATTGCAATATGAGCACTGGTAAAAACATGTAATGATAACAGCAAAAATTGCAATATAAGCACTGGTAAAATAGTTGCTGAAGACATTAGGTTTATAATGCCCAGAAATTCATACAAGGATACTTGGCACAGTCGATTAGTTAGATCCAGTGACAGATCCAAAGAGTTCAATACCCGGTTAAGGCAGTGGAGAACTTGGAGAGGGGAATTAATAAAAAAAAAATTGATAACTGACAACTGACATCCATTAAACATGTGGAACTAGAACAGTCTACCCCAGTGACTGAATTAAAGGGTTCAGTTTGACATTCCAACCACCTGAAGAAGGCCAGAGCATACAGTGGCTGAAACATTGTAATAAATATGGCGACAAAGATGAGGACAATAGTCTGAATAATGTGAATAAAGCAGATATTAAGAGAGTTGTATCACCTCCCCTACTTTCTCTTTCATTCCTTCTTTTTTCTTATTATTATGACCAAACATCATCTTTGGTCTAACTTTTTCTTCCATTTCTCTTTGAAATAAAAATGGAATAGTCCATTATTTATCTGGGGTAATGTCAGGGTATAATGCATATGCTAATTAACTAATAGAGGAACAAACAGAATTATAATATGATAAATATTGTATTGAGAGTTATACGGACAGACTTCCAAAAAACAACTGAAATCACCAGAGCTAAGCTATCAAGTTGAAGAGCTGATCTTACATGTAATCCCACAGTCTGTATCATCAACCCATCACTGTACTGAAACACCAATTCCAGCTTCCAGGTGATTATCTTATGCTAAATGCTACTTTACATATTTATAACACATGTCACTTGTATTGATGGCATGGCATAACATATGAAAATTGGTGTGGTAATAGAATACTTAGTTTTGTATTTTTTTTTACAGTAAGGTTCACCCTGTTCAAGACCCAGGGACCACTTGAGGTAGAGGGTTATGTTAAGAGGCAGTTTTTATGGATAGGAGAGGAAGATAATGGTTAAACCTAGTCTTGAACAGGTTAAGATTTTAGTGATCAGGTAAACATTCTCTTCAGAGTAAGTTTCACAGAGAATGATTCACATGGAGAAGCTGTTCAAGTAGAATTTCCTTCTCACTGATGGAATCCTGAGAGAATGTGGGTGGTTTGCTACAATGTAAGTAGCATGGAGGGTCCTGGTCATGAAGGTTAAGCCTGGTAGAACAAAAGAATGAGGTTGGTTCATGCACTTTTTGTAAAAGTATTGATAGAGTAGCGGGAGGTTAGCCACATCCTTGCCTGTGAGAGAGAGGTCAGATGGTGGAAAATAATTCATCACCTACAAGAACTCTGAGGCACATTTGAACTCTGGAGAACTTTGTCTATTGCTTTCTTGTGGGTTCATTAAGAGGTGAAGCAGAACTCAAAAGAAGAAGTAAAAAGGAAAGCTGATTGTGTAGAAATATTGTAGATTTTAAGAGTACAGTTGACAATGGTTGTTCGAGTGGCTTATCTATTGCTTCTTGGATTCATTTTAGCATCATGAGTATAATAGACAATCAGGAGTAAGAAGCAGAAAATGTTGAAAATGTTGAAAATGGCCAACTGTAGTCGAGATCACAGACTCATTATAAAAGCCTAATGATGCTTTCAAACTACATAGTAAGTGCTTCACCAGGGCTACATACAGTTTTGAATTCAGAGTTGGTCTTCCAGACTTGAGGCCAATCAAAGTTGAAGAGTCAAATATGTTCTGCTGTTTAACCAACAGCTGAGAGAAGAAGTGGATTCCCACTTTTGTCAAGGATATTTGCATGTAAGTGGATGTAACGAACTTGACTTGAATTTGAACCGGGTTCTCCAATTCCACATTCCTATCCATGTCTATATTCTGTTATATTTCAAATTCTGAATATTTGGGAAATGTAATGGATAAGAATGTGGAATTGTGGAGCCGAGTTAAAAAAAAAAGGGAAATTAAAGACAACAGGCCATATCTACACCTGATGGTCTACTATACTCATGACGCTAAATTGAATCCAAGAAGCAATGTATGAGCCAGTAGAACAACCCTTTTTATAGGATAAAGCAGTGACAATTATAATTGACATTTCTTATTGACAATGCTTCCCAGTTTTCCTTATTTACAGCTTCATACATTCCTTTACCAAATCTTTTACCTGAGAGCTGAGCTCAAGGATGTTTTTTTTTTCTAATAAAGTTGTTAAACATATTGTGAGAGTATTTTGTGCATATGCAAGTATTATTCAGAAACACAATCTTTTGTATCTCAGGTAACGTGGGGGTTCCTGAGATTTTCATAATGTGTGTATCAGTATTCTTTTTAATTATTCCTAGTGCTCTTATTATTACTGGAACAGTGGTTATTTTTAAGTGGCTATGCAGTGTGGCATAATGGATGACAAATGAGAAATTATAGAGTTGAGTTTCAAATTCAGCCAGATTTGTTATATTCACTTGTACACAAAATACCTTTGGGAAAGATAGGAATTTATCTCTTCCAAAATAGCAGAACAGGTTGGTTTATATAGCCCCAGTTGGCACATAGTGCAGAAAGAAACAGCAGCCTATGATGGGAAATCTTCAGTTTAGTCATTCATGAATCAAAAAGAGACGTGATCACCCAAGCATGTATCACATATGGCACTTGACTTTTAAGAGTGACTAATTGCTACATTCTTGCAATTTCTATTTCAATGATTCTGTTGGGGCATGATACTCTCTTTCAATTTGCCTTAAGCTAGTATGGAAGAGTAGGCTGGTGAAGCTAATATGAAAATATCAACCGAAGGGTTTCCAGACCAGAGTTGGCCACCTCCAAAACATTGCCATGCAATTAAGTGAATCAGAGTCTGTGAATTGATATGACAGTGGTGATCAGGCTATCACTCCAGCAGCTTTGAACTGTGACACTGCATGCAGCACAATCAAAATCTCTGGCAGGAACAATCTCAGGTTTGTACACAGTCTGCTGGAGGCAACGTGAATGAAAATATGATGATTAGCAAAAAGAAAAAAATATCACCAATTGATTTTTCATTTTCAAGGAATTATTTTTGTAAATAATTTATCTATAGCTTTATTTAGTACAAGTACTTATCGGAACATATGTCAAGTATATTACCTATTTTTTTACCCAGGATTAAAAAAAAATAATTAAAATACCATTCAATAAAACACTTAACCATCAGGAAAGCATCAGTGAATCTTTTGAAGCAACTGCATACTGGGATCCTGAAGTTCTTATTTATGTTAAACATCATTTTCACAATGGTAGATTTTGATAAGACCTTAATTTGTTGGACTGCTGATTTATATTTTGAAAGTTTGTCATATGTTTTTGTGGAGATATTTTTTATTAGAAAGAATGGCCATGTCTATGAGATAAAAGCTATGATTCTTAAAGTCTTTTATTATCTGTCTATATTTTAGAGATGAGGTATTATGTACACTATTTACATTATTCGGACTATTGTCCTCATCTTTGTTGACATGTTTATCACGTTTCCCCCATTGTACGCTCCAGCCTTCTTCAGGTGGTTGGAATGTCGAACTGAACCCTTTATTTCACTCACTGCGGTAGAATGTTCTAGTTCCACGTGCCATGTTTAATGGATGTCAGTTATCTCCTGTTAATTCCCTTCTGAAAGTTCTCCACTGCCTTAACCAGATATTGAACTCACACTCTTTGAGTCCTGTCGCTGGATCTAACTAGTGCCATTATCCACTGTGCCATGTGTCCTTTTTTATTATTATTATTATTATTATTATTATTATTATTATTATCTTGTCTATTGCACTGTAAATGGAGTCTGTATGTATGAATAAATTACAAACCACTGTAATATGTTTACTGAGTAATGCCATTTACTTGTGTTCATACCATTTATATGTGAGGAGAATGTTCTAACTCTGGTATATCTTCCAATGCAAGTATAACCCTACCTATCATTTCTATATTTAAATTCATTTGCAACTAGGGTAGAGCACATAGATATTAAATTGTTGGTAGTTTCCTTGGTGTTTGTATAAAAGTTAGCAGTTTGGATCTGTCCTCATCATTAAAATACATTCCTGGATGGACTTTGTTGGTTTTGATTTGAGCAGCTAGGATTCTGGTTTCTACCAAGATTCCTATAACCACTGATGGCTTAGACTTGTCAACATTTTCTCACAATGGGTAGTGGCTATGTAAAGGCATTGTTATTATTATTATTTTGACTCGTATTTATTTGCATGATATTTTTTTAGTTGATTTTTATTGCATCTTCAGTCAGACAATCAATTCACAGTCATAAGTAAACAGTATTGATTCAAAATAAAGAATAATTTTTTGGTTTGATTCAAACTGATGCCTCTTTTGTCTTAAGAAAATCTTGTTGAATGTACCAATGATTCTCACTAATTAAGCTATGAGAAATCAATGGCTTGGAGATCAAGTCTAGCCTTTTATAACCATCTTCATTCCACAATCTTTCATGATGCTATGTTTGTTTTATTTCATTTTTTGTTACTACATTTAAACTCTAAATCATTCTTTATATAGCTTGTGATTTAAACTTGAACCTAAAATTGTTTTAAGTTCCTTTGTATTTGTTTGGTGAGATTTAAGTTCCACTTGAGAAGTTTCATCCTTATGGAACCAACTCTGAAGAAGATGCTTCTCTGATTACTATAATCTTAACCTGTTCACTTTTAGGGTTAACTATTATCTTCAACACATACCCTTATAAACTCTACCTCTTACTCTGTAACTCTGTACTCAGGTGACCCCTGGGGCTTCTACAGAGTAAACATCATTGTAATAAAAAAAAGAATGAAGTTATTTGTGATTTTAAATTACAGAGGAAAACTTTCTCAGTGTTACTTGCAATTACCAACAAATATCTCTTAGTCTAGAAAATTGGAAATTATTAAAATTAGGCCACAAAACTTGACTGATATTACTGCAGGACATGATCCAGTATCTTTTATAATCTTAACACTCTAAAATAAAAAGTGCTACCATTTATAAAGAATAAAACAGTCAAAGGAAGAAAAAAGAAATGTGCACAATTCTTTTTTAAACATTCTTCATCTGATCTTCAGCAACGCAAATTAACCTATAGCCATGGAAGAACTCAATCACACTGGCTGTGATGAATTCCACTGCTTAGAGTGCAGACCCAGGGACATGTTTCTGGCGCCATACCAGATTCTCAGACAGACTAAACCTATATTGCTCCAACCTCTGCAGTAATTTTTGCTGACCGTTCACAGGATTTATATTCCTTCGTCTTGCTTATCAGTGTTTTTGCAGCTTCGGCAAATAATCTAGACATTTGCTTCTTGCTTTTGTTTTCTCCCTTTTTAGTTTTTTTCTCATTCTTGTATGTAAATTTGCTTTTACATTTCCATCTATTTATCTCAAACCCTTACAGTTCATTCTTAATCCAGCCTCCCTGTTATGACCAATTTTTTCTTCATTATCGTTTAAGTTTGACACATGGACTCAAATATCGAGCACCTACTGAGTATTGAATTCATTATAGCAATATCATTTGTCAAATTTATGGTAAAGGTAATGATTATATTAACCATTTCTTTATGAGGAAACATTCAACATTCATTGACCAAACAGTCAGGTCTACTTTTATTGAAATTTATAAAGTCTTTCTTTTCAAGAAAATAGATTTCTGAAATCCAGTAATTGTTATTGCTCTTTCCATTATTGATGGGTTCTTCCTTTCTATTCTTGTGTTTGAAGTAGTGTGTGATGTCAATATCTTGATTATATCATTAATTTCTCTGAAAGTTTCATGCACTATCGATTTTAGTTGTCAGTGCTGTTGAAAGTCTTCAAGTGATGTGGTTTCTCTTTATTAGGGAAGTTCTTTGTTTATAATTCTATAGCACCAGTCTATGAGGTTTAAAGATGGATGGTCCTCTGTAAGACCTACAGAGTTTATTGAAGATGGATGATCCTCTGTAAGACATACATAGTTTATTGAAATGGATGGTCCTGTGTAAGGCCTATGAAGTTTATTGAAGATGGATGGTCCTCTGTAAGACTGTAACCACTTGAGTAGTAGTTTGTCAGACTATAATAATTGAGTATAATATGCATTTTTACAGAGTTTTAAAATTTAGAGAGGTCTACTATAATTGAGAACTAAGTATTAAATTTCTTAATGTTGTTTTAAGTTAACTAATATGTGACTAAGAATTTAAATGCCTAACCAAGTATTTCCTTTGTTTTAAAAAATATTCATTCACATGTGAGTCTTTTTTTACTGCTGACAATCTCAAAGGTTAATGCTATGAATTTTTCATCAATGTTGGAGATGTTCTCATCATCTTCAATGTTGTTATCACCATCTACAGTGATGCTTTGCTTTTTTTTATAGTATTTGACTACTTTGACAAATGAGGTTTCCTTTTATTTTTAAACAACCTTTTTATTACTTCAAACCTAAAGATTTCTTGAGCGTGCAGGCCAACAGATGTAATACGCATGCTTTAAAAAATAAAAATAAGGTATCCTATTTCAAACTAGGGGTAATGTTTGAAGTAATAATAAAGTTTGTTTAAAAATATTTACATAAATTCAAGTAGATATTAGACAT
>CAHIKZ030003683.1:2122500-2152500 GCA_903632075.3 Acanthosepion pharaonis
TTTCAAGCACTAATTCATTTTTTGAAATATGGCATAATAACTTCTTTGTGTCATCAGTGTCTATGCAGATGACACAGTACTGGTAGTAGACATGGAAAAGAAATTACAAAACCTCCTACAGAAGGTAGTTAAAGAGAGCAAGAAGTTGCGACTAAACATAAACTACAAGATGAGAGAATGCATGGTCATCAGTAAAAGGATGAGCCCAAAATGTGATTTACAGGTCAGAGACACTAAAATCAAGCAAGTGTTGAAATTTAAACATCTGGAAAGTGCTTTGACCGAGAAAGACAAGTTCAACACTGAGATCTGTAGACGTATTGGAATGTCGAAGGATGCATTCTAAAAACTCAAGTATTACGAAACAGGAGTATGTCTTTGGTAACAAAGAAAAGAGTATTGAGCTACTATGTGACATCTTTCCTCTTTTGTGGTAGCGTATGTTGGACAGTCTCCAAAAAGATGATGAAGAGACTCGAGACGGCAGTGGTATGGTTCTATAGAAGGATGCTAAGGATATCATCGACCGAGCATGTGAACAATGATGAGGTTTTGGAGAGGTTGCAAACAAGAAGGAAGATTATGCTTAACAGCAGGAATAGGCAGCTGGAATTTCTGGGATACTTAATGAGAAAGGAGAGCTTGGAGAGTCTGATACTCACAGGTAGAATAGAGGGAAAGCGGGACAAGAGAAAGCAATGCGAGCTTAAGCAAGTGGAAGACAGACCATGACCTGAGGGAAGTAGCAAAGGGACAAAACTTATTAAGAGCTACAAGAGATAGGGGGAAGTGGAAGAGCCATGAGTGCCTATGGCCTGAACGGATACAGCACATAAAAAGAAAAAGAAAATTCTTTGTTTATTTCTTGTCTCACTAAAAAAGGACACATGTTCAAAAATTCTGACTTTAAAATGTTTCTCTTCATGCTTCAATTCAGTCAAAAAGACTACGAATCTTACTTATTATAAAACCCAGGGTGTGTGTGTGTGTGTCTGTACGTTTATATATTGGATTGAATTTCCTACATTTTTCAACCGATTTCAACAAAACTCCACAGGACTATGTAAAATTACCTTGCGGTGGTTCTGACAGCACCAAAAATTGGAAAAACACAATTGTTTTTGCACGAAATCAATTTGAAAACACGATTAAGAGGCATCGCTTTCGCGGAATGAAAGGGAGACAACTCATATTGAGTTGTACTTATTATAAAACCCAGGTTGTGTGTGTGTGTGTGTGTGTGTGTGTGTTCATTTATATATGGGATCGGATTTCCTACATTTTTCAACTGATTTCAACAAAACTTAAAAAAACATAATAAAATAATTAAGACATGCGTGTTCGTCAGCCTTAAACAATAATCTTTGTCAATTTTATTTTTCAGTCTTTATGATGGTTGATACTTGATCTATCTCTTACTGTTACATCCCCGGGCAACGCCGGGCTCTACTGCTAGTATATAATAAATATCATCAATCTCATTGCCAATATTGTTATCATTTTGTTTTATTTTTAAACATCAAATTTTATTAAGAGGCCTATTAAATATACATATATCTCAAATATGTACATAAGTTTCTAGAATTTCTGTTAAAAGTTTTTTCTAGCATGAATTGCACACATCTAATTTTCATATCTATATATATATATATATATATATATATATATATAGTGAGAGAGAGAGAATGATAATGTGACAAGGGGTAGAAATATGTAACTTTATTCTCTTTTTTCCTCTATAAGGTATATTTCCTCTTCCTAACAAAGCCAGATATCTCAAAATACTGATATGGATTTGAATGAATTCCTGCTTCTAAATGTGTGTACCTGAATACTTTATTTTATTTTTGATGCAGTTTTCTTTCTAACATTGTCTTTTTATAGCCTAACAATATATTCTACTCTTACAACCCATCCAGCCAAATCTTTTCAGAAATTTATCTTTGGATGTCTCTCTTCCTGAACCTTTTTATTCTTACTCGTTAAATTTCCTTCCTTTTCTTACTTCACCTGTCCAATGCAGTATTTTTTTTCCCCATGGAAAGCCCCAAGATATGCTGTATTGAACTCACTACAGTTGTAATGTGGTTAACTATTTTCTTCTTTGCCTCTTGCATTTTTAATATCTTTTCTTCTTACTTCTCAAACACCAGCCATTTTTTTTTCCTTTGCAACTAATTTTATTTCTTTTTATCTTCTTCCCTGATTTCTCTTTTTCTTACTTTTTCTATCAACCAAATGTTTCCATTTGCTTCACAAATCTCTTTCTTCTTCTTCTTCTTCTTCTTCTTCTTCATTTAATTATTGCTTCTCTCTCTTCTTTTAAAACTATTTTCCTTTTTTCTTCTTCACTTTTAATCTCTTTTTCTTCTTCACCTTTACCCTTCATCTTCTTCCTTGACATCTTTTCCCTTCTTTCTTCTTTTTTTTCCTTTAAACTGCAAACCTAATTCTTCATTTCCTTCTCAAATCCTTTCTTCTTCTCCTCCTTCTTCTTTAATTATCACTTCCCCATCTTCTTTTAAAACTATCAGCCTTTTTCTTTTTCATTTTCTTCATTCTTTTCTTCTCCATCTTCAAACCTTTTCTTCTTCTTCCACATTAAACTACCACACTTTTACTATCTTCTTTCATCTCTTCTTTTTCTTCCCAACCACAACTTTTTTATTCATTTCTTTACCTCCCTTTTTTTTTGCAACTGCATTTATTTTATTTTTCATCTCCTATTTTCCCTTCATTTTAATTTTTTTAAATAACCATTTGTCTTCTTTCTCTTTTTTCTTCTTCCTTGATTTTTAAACTACTTCTTCTTACCTCTTCTTCTTCTCTTTTTACTCATCTACTACTTCACTAATGTTTACTTCTTTGTTTAATCTCTTCTTCCATTTTTAAACTACAGCTCTTTTCTTCTTCAACAGCTTCAGTTATTTTCTAACATTTCTAATCTGTTTGCTTCACACCTTCTGTCTTTTTCTTAATACATTCACCCCCATATTCTTCGTTTCACAGTTTTCTTTTCTCTCACTCTGAAGACATTTTTGGATTTCATAATCTTCCCACATGAACATCCTCCCAAATTTCTCCCAAGTCTTTTCTTCTCAAAAAATATCTTCTTCTTCTTCTTCTCTTTTATAAAATGTTTCATTATTTTCAAAACTTTTACTTGACATAACCTATATGCATATCCACACAAGAAATCAATCCGATGATTGCACGATACATATAATTTGGAATAAGTAACCAAATTTAACAAATCTGATGATGACATTTCTTGTATATTCAAATAAATATGTCAAAATTACATATATAGATAAATCAAGCCAAATCAAGTCTGACATAAGGTTATCTTATTGTTCAGGGCAGCAATAAGTGACTTATAATTTTTTTTTCAACTTGAAGCCAAGTCTACAAATATGTAAAGCCCATGTAGCCTTGAAATCTTTTTACTAAATCCTTTAATTCCTTCTGCCCTGCTCAAGAATCAGATCTAGCCAAAAATGGAATATTGATGCCATATCAAGGCTGAAGATTTCTGGTCCTCTCCTGTGTTGAAAGAGTTCAAAATCATTCATATAGTCTTGTAGGCAATAACTTATTTCCTACTCTACAACCTCTTTCCCACAAATGCAACATTGCAAGTCTATTGCTACTCTCTATTTCCATGGCAAAATATCCAGATGTGATCCACTCTTTAGTTCCACCAATTCAAACCTTTACAGCTAGGACTCTTCATACTGCATTCATAGAGTCAAATTACTTACATTTCCTCCATTTTGTAAGGAGGAAGATCCACTCAGCTTTTTTTCCCATGAACTGCTACTTAGTAAAACTAACTCCCATGTGCATGCTTCTCTGAACACTACAATCTTAACCACTTTAAGTCAAAGATCAATCATTATCTCCCCTCTTCATCCTCATACTGTTCAACACCCCCTGCCTCGTCTTGTGTTCATATCACACACATCATTCAGTGGATCTCTACTATAATCTATCTTGAGCTTTGTATTGTTTGACCTTTAGTATAAAAAATAATCAGAAATGATTCTAGATTTGTGAGATTCAACAGCAGTCACATGTAAATGTTATGTTGATATGTGTTTAGGAGCAGTCTAGTTGAGAGATTAAAACAACTCAAAAGAAATCTTTTGCTTTTTTATTTGGAGATGAAAACTTTCTCATTTCTAAATAAAAGTCAAAATGAAAATTTCTAATTAGTGTTAAGCATTATTAATATTAATATTAATTCATAGATGTTACTAATATGGACTGATTGAAGGCAGTAAATAATTGCTACTCAAAAATAAAATGGAATCAACCATTTTATTATAAAAGGAGAATCTGCAATATTATTGACCCTGAACTGGCAATTCAGCTGCAGTCACTTTTTGACTGCTGTAACATAGCTTCACTGTGCTTTTCTATAAATATATTCATGGTAACTATTCTCATGAGCTTTCTACTTTGGGAGGTCAATTTTATTATAAATTTAAGCACACTACCAAACTGGCATCTATGGCTCAACATTTTTAAAGTTGAAATTGCTAGATGTAATCATAAATTCTATGTTAACAGTTTCTTCTCTCATACTTCCTATTTGTTAAACTCTCTTCTACCTTCTTGCTTTCCAGTTAAATTTGATCTTGAAAAATTTAAATGCAGTGTCAGTCACAATTTTCTGTCTCCTTAAACCATGTTCTTTTATTGTCTGCTCTCCTTTTCTTAGTGGCTTTAATACCTTCCATGAGAAGAAATGATTAAAAAAATAAACAATCTCTATTAGCTTACTGTTCTTTTATTGTCCTTTCTCTTTAATAAGTAAGTTATGCATTGTTTTTCTGTCCCTTTAGACTTCAATCTATCCTTTGAGTATCAGATTTTCCAATCGTTTTTTTCCTCATTATGAGCCCTAGAAATTTTGACTGTCTCTTCCTGGTGTTAAGTATATGTTTCCTTTTTGTTTCCATTCTCTCTAAAACTTTGTCCCTGCTCATATGTGTGGTACATGGAATGCTCAGCATTCTCTGTAGAACCATATTTTTGCTGCCTCAAGTACTAGATGTATTTTCAAATTTTATTAAAGATCTCTTCTTTTATTTTTTAATGTTTTTTATTCTTTATTTTTATTTTTTATTTATTTTTTAATTTATTTGTTTAATTATTTTATTATTTTATTTTATTAATTAAATTAATTATTTTTTTGTTTTCTTTTTTAACCCATGCTGCTTACTTACATGTATTTGAGTAGAGATACATGTTTTTTTTTTTCATTTTTATTTTAAACTGTGAAATTTAAATTAAACAAAATGTGCATCTTGACAGGAATTCCATTTATTCTGGGAAAACATTTTCAAGCTCAGCATGTTTTACTACTAAGCTACAGGAAGCCAGCATATCAAAGCCAAGTTCAATTACCCTATATATGAAATTTTTTTAAGATTTTTTATCTCTCAGTCAATATATATTATATTTCCCAGTTTAAAACCTGGGATGTCTACTCAAACACATGTCCCCACTAAATATTGCAGCTAGGTCTAATCATTTAACAGTTGAAATGGTGAAATGCTAACAATTTCCTCTTTCAAACTTCTTGCTTGTGGAACTCTCTTCTGTCTTCTTGTTTTTCAGTCAACTTTAATCTTCAAAAATTTAAATGCAATATCAATCATCTTGTCTCCCTGAATCTTGCCCTTTTATTGTCCTCTCTATTTAATAATGATTTTCCTCTGATTCTTTCACTCTCAGTAACACTTTGAATCTTAGTGGCTTTATTGCCTTGCTTGTGATGAAATGTTTAAAAAATATTGAAGAAGATTAAATGTTTATGACTGAAATGCCAAGAAATATTTCTGGGTAAAATCTATAAATTCTGGTTGGAAAATACAGATTTCTGCCATTCATTCTTCCATAAAAGAAGGACCTTGGATTGATTAAACACCAAAAATATCTATTAACTCACTTCACTGCATATGCTTAATCAATTATTGTTGCATTCCGCTTGAGTGGGCGTGTGGTTAAATACCTACTTAATCAATTACAAAGGTTAACTCTCTGACATGATTTGAGGTTAATCTTACCTGAATTATAAAATGGGCTAATTTGCATCTTAGAATAATCAGCAATTTTTTTAGGGTGTAGAAAACTAATGCTCTTTTCAATTCGATATATATATATATATATATATATATATATATATATATATATATATATATATATATATTATCAATTGGTCAATAAAAATATCTTTGTTCTTGTATTTTTGTTTTCTTATATATCTTAGTTAAAAGCAATGACAATGCCAGTTACCATCATTTTTATGCTTGATGTAGAATATATCAAGTAGACAAATAAAGGTATGGGAAATATCATCCTTTATGGAATGAGTATACTGTGGTTAATATAATGCTACAAAAACAGGAAGAAAGAAGTAACATTAACAAAGCCATAATGAAAGGAAGAAGGAAGTAATATTAATTGCCATAATGAAACTATACATATAATTCTAAAAATTACTATGACTATATGAAGTTACCTAAAATCTTCCTTATTAGTGAATCTCAAAGATTCAATTTTTTTTTATTTTTGTTCATGCAATAAATGGTCTAAGAGCCACTCAAGTTAGAAAGTTATTGAATGAGATATCATGTTTAAATGCCGGTTTTCATCTAATCACTGAAATTAGGTAATATTGAGCCTGATCAGTAACAAGATACGTTACTGCTTTAAGATACAAAGTGCTTTAAGTGTGGATGTGTGGCAGGTGTAATGGATAATGACTTGAAATAAGAAATCAGAGAGCCAATTTCAAATTCTAGTCAAGTTCATTTCCTCACTTACATAAAGACATGAATCTTCTTCTCCAAGTTATGCGTTAAATAGCAAGACAGACTAGGGGTCCTTTAGCCTTGGTTAGCAACTAATCTACTTCAGAAAGTAATAGCAGCCTACTGCATGAATTCTATCAAGTCAATCGTGAATTGTAAAAAGATGGACCATGTATAATGCATGGCAACTAAGGAAGAAAATTATCAGTGCTGGATAAAAACTTACTAGAGGAAGTTTGGAAAATGAAATGGTTAAAATGTTAATGAACGAAAACAAGTAATGATAGCTTAAAATAAAGAAAAATGGATTATAAGCATTCATTTAAAAAATTCCAGAAAAAAATGTTAAATTTGAAAATGAACAGCAAAATCTTTTGAGAAAGAAAACTTTTTAACCAGTTAACTTCTCTATCTATCTATATTTCTGAGATGAAGTATTATGTACTTCCTCAAGGACACATGGCACAGTGGATAAAGACATTAGTTAGATCCAGTGACAGGACCCAAAGAGTCTGAGTTCAATACCTGGTTAAGGTAGTGTATAAGTTTCAGAGGGAAATTAACAAGAGTTAATTGATAACTGACATTCATTAGACATGACACGTGGAACTAGAACAGTCTACCCCAATGAGTGAAATAAAGGGTTCAATTTGACATTCCAACCACCTAAAGAAAGTCGGAGTGTACAATGGCTGAAATAGTCCAAATAATATAAATAATGTACAGATAACTTCTTTTTTTTCTTTGGTTTGGACAGTTGAAATTAGTGGCTACTAACCAAAATAAATAATTATCACTGGTAGGGTACTGAAAAGTTTTCAGCCTAACAAAGAATTTGTTCCAAAATAAATTCTGATTGGTCAATTGTTATGAAGGTTGTTTTTCTGCTGCCAGAACATAAATGAGGAAGGAACAGCAACACTGAAGACAAACAAAGCAAAACAAACAAAACAAAGGCACATCCATGGCAGAGGTGATGAAGAATTCTATACAGAATGGTGCAAACAAAGGTTGAACATAACCAGGACACAGAAAGTGAGCATGAACAAAAAGGAAATCAGAATCACAACATTCTATACAATAGTAATACTGAGGACTCATTGACTCACAAAATAGAAATTATATTGAGCCCAGAAATATTGCTAATTTCACTATGTGAGACATGAATCTTTTCCAAATTTTAGCTACAGCTCAGCCCACCATCAAAGCAATATTTTTGCAAGCGTATGTTCATAGCTTCACACCAGCCATCCTCTCCAGCATGCACAGTACACAAAGCATTGTCTTTTTGATTGACAGGCAGCTTATCAAAGGTAGCTGGCAGTTTATCTTGCCTTTTACTTCTGCTACACGTTCTAGCAGAGAATTTTTCAGTACCCCCTCACATAATGTTGAAGTATTAAACAAAAGTCATGGATGTATTACTAGAATAAATATAAATGACAAAATTTGAAAAATCATATATTACACATTTCGTCAGAATACTTCTTCAGAATAAATAGTGTTCTTGCTGATGGAATCATATACATGTAAATATCCCAGACTAGTTATATAGAAAATGATGAAGATGCAGAGACACATGACTTTAAATTTAAATTTTAAATTTCTGGCATTTGGAG
This sequence comes from Acanthosepion pharaonis, assembly GCA_903632075.3. NCBI lineage: Eukaryota > Metazoa > Mollusca > Cephalopoda > Sepiida > Sepiidae > Acanthosepion > Acanthosepion pharaonis. The sequence continues at coordinate 2,130,941 of CAHIKZ030003683.1, forward strand.
ACACGGTGGAGTAATGGATAGTGGAGAGCTGTGTTTGAATTCCAGTTGAATCCATTACATTCACTTACATGCTAATACCCTTGGGAAAGGTATGAATCCTCTTTTTCTCACCCCAGCTATGGGTAAAATAGCAGGACAGACCTGGTTCTATAGCCTTGGATGGCAAAAGATCTACCACAGAAAGAAATGGCAACCTTCTGTGGGAAAATATCTGCCTCATTATGTATTGAAAGATACATGATCACCTAAGTGTGTATCACGCATGGCACATAACTGATTGATGTGTCTACATGTACCATCTGGTCAAGCTTATAAAGTTTTCTATGGCTTTTATTTTTGTTTTAGTGGTTTTTTCTTAAGAACAAATGACCACAGTTAAATTGATTGGTTTTCATCTGGGAGAAGATAAAAAGTAAAGAAACAAAAATATGGATAAATGAAATATTCTTTATCCTTTTCCCAAACACTCCTGTTTAATCTTACCCTCACTCTCTTTAACCCCTTGTGTGCTAGTAGCACTCTTGCCTTGGGGGTTATTTGCTTAAAAAAAATAAAAAAAATAAATATAAATATAAATGTTTTTCATTTGTGACTTGTTTCAGTTTTTAGAAAAAAAACTGTGATAAATATGCATTATATATTTCTCAGAATGGTGGTTTCCAAAATGCAGTATCTAGCAATTTTTTTTAATTAATACTAAATAAAACAAGTGCAATACATTTAGAAATATTATTAATATTTTTCTTAGCCAATAATATCATTTCATTTAAATGCTATCAAAAAATGAACAATTGTTTTTATAAAAGTGTTTATCAAAAAGTTTGAAAACGATAAGAGAAAGCAAAATTATTTTTATGAATACAAGGTCTGATCTGTTGCTATGGTAACAGGGCTAAAGCATGCAAACTTCCATTGTTTTTAGCATTGCTTGAAAGGAAAGTATGTAGAGTGTGGTCATTGAAACCCCAGAGAGATTCCATCAGTGACAATAGCTTGTGCAGGGGTTTTTTGCCAAAGAAAACATTTCTCAGGTTCAACAACTACCATATTACCCAGATGTCACCACTTGTAACTTTTTCCTCGAAAAAATCAAATTCTATTTAAAAGGAACAAGATTTCAAGACATTATGGAAAGAGAATGCAATGTGGAAGATGCTTGCTTTCCAAAGAAAGGATGTTTCCATCAATGGAAATGATGCTGGATAAAGTTTGCAGTTTCAGAAGGGGATTACATTGAAGGAGATTAAATGTCAAATTGATATGTGTTGTAGTTTTATATTTATAGCATCAGTCCAAATACTTTTTGATCAGACATCATATAAGTTGATATTTTGAAAATATCTTATGAGAAAAAATGTTTTTTTCACAAGTTATTTCTGTTCAATAAAACATATATAACCTACTTATTATGCACCTAGTGTGTCTTTTTAGTAGCATGGATTAATAAAATCACAAAGAACTAACAAATATCCTTGACATTTTCTGAATAGTGTAAGAGACCAGCAAACAAGAAACAGGCCCACTGGAAGACCAGCATCAACAAGATGAAGTTGGAATTGTGTGGCTGCATCACAAGAACCAATAATCTTAATAGCACCATCCTACGTGGTATCATCTGAGCTAAAAGAAGAAGCTGAGAGAGGAAAAAATGTGGTGACATTGTCAATAAGTGGACTTGAAAATCATTGGCAGAGACTCAGACATTGGCATGATGCCAAGGCATGTGCAGAGACCTGGTCAAATGCACAGTTGCACAGTAACCTGACAACAACAGCCACTAATAATGATGATGATAATAATGATAGTAACACTACAGGATTTCTACCTAAATATCTATCTATCTATCTATCTATCTATCTATCTATCTGTGTATGTTTTCAAAAACCTCAAATATGAAAAAATATATTACATTTCAGCGAGGATTATTTTGTTCAAAAGTGTTGCTTATAAATAAGGCATTTAATAAATCATTTCTTTACAGACGAGAGGGCATGGACAAATTGGATATGTTAGTTCACATTTAAACTTACAGGCTGACTTTATTTATAGAACAAGTTTCGTTACAGGTGCTGACAAAGGCAACCCAAGAAGAAAAAAATGGTTTACAAAGGGAAACTTACCTTCAATCGTCTTCACAAGCTTTACTGAGTTTTTCTTATTGTCTAATTAAGTGTTGCAAAATGAATGCCCACCCTTGCAATATACATATATATATTTATTATTTCAGACATTATTATAGTGGAGACTTCTTATTTGAAATGGATGCCCCATTTCTATTTATTAAACAGTGTATTTTATGGCTGTCATTGTTTGGCTTCACAAAGCAAGATTTTCACATATATATATATATATATATATATATATATATATATATATATATATATATATATATATATATATATATACACACACACACTTGTGCAAATTAATTGAAACAACTACTTTAGTTTCCTTTCTTTCACCATACGGTCAGTTTTAGATCCACTGGATGTAACTGATTCCTGTTTTTTCTTCAGACTAGGTCATGTGTGGTGTGCAGTAATCTGAATTTATTTTCAGGGTGTATGATGAAATTTGTTTGGCCTTGAAAGATATTACGTCATCATTACTCCAAGGAAGCATACAAAAATTGTAATGCTGCGTGAACACACTGGCCAGCCTTACCAGTAAGCAAATCAAGTACCATAGACTGGCACGGAAACTCTCCTGATTTGACTTCAATCAAGAATCTGTGGTCAATCTGTAAAGAACAACTTTGTGAAATGGACATACAAAGTACTAATATATGTACTTGGTCATTTTTCATTGGAAAAATATGAAAAATGTAAATAATAATAGAATTATTCATTTTGTTTCAATTAATTAGCACAAAGGTGTATATATATATATATATATATATATATATATATATATATATATATATATATATATATATATGATTCAGTATTATGCATGTTTTCAGGCATCTGTTATTAGCTCTTGAAACCTATCCTCCAAAGATAATGGGTGAATTTTTTAAGTGCCATGTCCCTTTATGGATTTCCACAGCAAACTATGATTTCTTAGTTTCCTGTTGTCTTCACCAGTTTTGAATTCATAATAGTCCTTCTTCTAGACTGGCAGGTAGTTGAGGCTAGAGAGTTCATTCTATCCTACTATTGAGCCTATAGCTTGGAAGAGAAGAAATCAATTCATGTCTTGGAAAATGCATTTTTGTCTGTGTTGCATTTTCTTACATTATAAAACAGTTTTAAAAAATAAAAATACAAGCCTGGAAATAGCGACCTGATTTAAAGAACTGGCTTCAACATTCACCTAGGATTTTCCATATAATAAATATTTCAATTATTACTTCTCTCTTGAGAACTTAAAATGAAACACTAAGGCTGCACAATTATAAGGAAATCATAGAAAATATTTGGCACCAAAGATTTTTTTGCCTGAAGATGGAGCCATTGATTTCTGCAAATGGCTTTGTTAATCAACTACAAAAATGGAGCATCATATGATCGATTAAATTCCAGAAAATACATATTCACAGATATATATATATATATATATATATGTGTGTGTGTGTGTGTGTGTGTGTGTGTGTGTGTATATATATATATATATATATATATATATATATATATATATATATATATATATATATATAAGAAAAAATTTCAAAGAAAAACCTTACATTTGAATTTTTTCAGTTATAAACTTAAATTTATTTTGCAGTTCATTAACACTGCATCTTCAGACTGGTTTAAATACACCAAACACAGGAAATAAATTAATTTTAAAAAATGGAAGACAGCCTTTTCATCAGGCATTTGTAAATTACTGGTGAGTAAACGATTTATTTACTGTAGGTCATATTCGATTGGTTGATTTGAGTAAAACCCACAAACCTTATACCCTACTTTTTTCTTTTTTCATGAAAGAAGTTGTATTTTGCTTTTAAATAAATAATTCACTTGCCAGAAATTTACAATTGCCTGATGAGATGCATTTCATATGTATTGAAACATGACTGCAATTGTGTAGTGATTTTGACATGTTTTTGATGTAATATCCTAGAACAAATAATATTGCTCTACTTTGTATTGAGCCATTTTTTTTAAATTATATATTACAAATGTTGGAATTATACTCAATTAGTACTCATCTTACCAGGATATATATATATATATATATATATATAAATATATATCTTATATATATATGCTATATTTATGGCTATATTTATGGGATGAAGTGCTCAATATCAGAGATAGAGTGTGTAAATATAAAAGTGAACATAAAGTCAACACTTAGGCGACAGTCTGTTTCATACTATATATGCAATCGGGTCTGGCCTACGTGGTCTGATGAAACAGACTGTCGCCTCTAAGTGTTGATTATATGTTCATTTTATATTTATATATATATATATATATATATATATATATGAAATGAAGGACAGATTGAGTTGCTACTCAAGTAAGCAAGCTTCAGGAGACTAGAACGCCTGAAGATCACAAGAGTGTGATACTTGAGAAGTGACTCCAGCTGTCCCTCATTGAGTGATGATGTTGTGTAGTGTTTTATTACTCTAACCACTTTAATTTATTGCATAGATTAGGTGCTTGCTCTTTGGTTTTTCTTTATTCTTTCCTTGTTTGTGATTTTTTCTGTCTAAGGTATTAGGTCATTTGGTAAGTTGTCTGTTGGTCACACAACAACATTGTTGGGATTTTAGTATATATATATATATATATATATATATATATATATATATATATATATATATATATATAGGCTCTCAAATGGATGTCATGCATCTATTTTAGAAATATCTAAACTGTCAGCTCTCTATGAAAAATTTCTTAGATCAACAAATAAAAATGACTTAAATTTCAATGTAGCCTGTATTCTTAGTAAAGTCCCACTTTCTTCCAACCTTGTGGACTAATGCTACAGAATCGAAACAAAGAACAGTACAAAATAACAGAAATAATATCAGTTGAGGTCTTGCAATAGAGCAACAAATAAAATGGATTACACATTTAACAGAAATGGATAATCTCATCATATGTATATGTGTTTATGTGTTGGGCACCTCAAGGTGGTGTAATGGTTAGAAAACTTGTCTCACTAGAATAATTACAACTGAGTAGTCAGTTTGATCCTCACTGGGACCTCCTATTTTCAGCCTTGTGCATCTAAGCTATGCTTGGAAAATCCCTATATATGCGTATGTGTTTGTGAATAAGTGTAAATATGCATCTGTAATGAAACATGAACAAATGTTTAAGCATGGAGTGAACATTTATTCAATGGAATTTGACTACAGCCCATAAGTAAGTCTTTCATCATGGAGTAGATCAAGGGGGAGACAACTATGACTGCCTTCAGCACTGTATTCAATGGAATGCTGAATATATGTATAAATATGCATTTACAAATTTGTGTTTTGTGATATTAGAAACATCATACAAAAATTCCATATATAAATAAAGAATCATAATGAATAAATACTTTAAGAATTTAATTGGAAAAGAATGTTCTTTTAGCACACAACATGGTACTACCCATATTTTTTTTGATTATTCTGAATTTAAGATGCAAAATTTAACATTGTAAATGATTTTGTATTATATTCACGTATCTCTTCTTGGAACTTCATTATTATTTGGCAAAAATCATTATTATTATTATTATTATTATTTTATTCACACTGCATATTTTCCAATTCTTGTATGTCTATGCTTTTGTGTTTCATGTTTGTGTGTTTCTGCATGTTTCCATGTCTCTGTTCATGTGAATATTTATAAATGTGTCTGAGAAAACATATGCTACAGACATGGAAAGTGAATTGCCATCTCTATTGTCATTATTCTCACTAAACGTGAAAGAAAAATGCATGAACTGATGTGATAGCATTATAAATTGGAGAATAATTGAACATATATGAGGGATAATCCGGCTCTGCAACTCCTCCTGATAGAAATCTGAGAAATTTTCTTTCTTGAACATCTTCTTAAGGAAATTTATTTTTGCTGCTTTCTCTGTCATATATGTCACCTACAGTTTCCCTATTAAAATACATTTATTCTTTCATACATTTTTGGGGCTTTAGCATCAACTTTTTATCTTTTCAATTAGTTTTAAATGGAAGAAAATTAAAAAAGGAAATCAAAAGTATTCTCTTAAACTGAAAATTATGTTTGTCTTTTGTTATCTTCAGCCCATTTCAAGGAATTCTTTGAATAGCAATTGTCATCACTTCTCAGATATGTGAAAAACATTTAACAGAAACCTTACTTACCAAGTGATTTAAAAAATATTCTTTCTTTCATTCTTTCTTTAGACTCACTTTCCCTTAGTTTTATATGTAAATTTCTTTTCTATTTCTTATTATTATTCTTTCATTCAGAGTTTGCATAACTTTATTATTTTCTTCTTTTCACTCCTCTTACTTTCACTCTTATTACTCACTATTATTTTCTTCTTTTCACTCCTCTTACTTTCACTCTTATTACTCACTATTATTTTTGTTCTTTTCATTCCTCTTACTTTCACTCTTATTACTCACTATTATTTTCTTCTTTTCACTCCTCTTACTTTCACTCTTATTACTCACTATTATTTTCTTCTTTTTCATTCCTCTTACTTTCACTCTTATTACTCACTATTATTTTTTCTTTTCCTCCTCTTACTTTTTCACTCTTATTACTCACTATTATTTTTCTTTTTTTCTCCTCTTACTTTCACTCTTATTACTCACTATTATTTTTGTTCTTTTCATTCCTCTTACTTTTCCTCTTATTACTCACTATTATTTTCTTCTTTTCACTCTTCTTACTTTCACTCTTTACTCACTATTATTTTTTGTTCTTTTCATTCCTCTTACTTTCACTCTTATTACTCACTATTATTTTCTTCTTTTCCTCCTCTTACTTTTCCTCTTATTACTCACTATTATTTTTGTTCTTTTCATTCCTCTTACTTTCCTCTTATTACTCACTATTATTTTCTTCTTTTGTTCCTCTTACTTTCCCTCTTACTCACTATTATTTTTGTTCTTTTCATTCCTCTTACTTTCACTCTTATTACTCACTATTATTTTCTTCTTTTCACTCCTCTTACTTTCCCTCTTATTACTCACTATTATTTTTGTTCTTTTCATCCCTCTTACTTTCACTCTTATTACTCACTATTATTTTCTTCTTTTCACTCCTCTTACTTTCCCTCTTATTACTCACTATTATTTTTGTTCTTTTCATTCCTCTTACTTTCACTCTTATTACTCACTATTTTCTTCTTTTCACTCCTCTTACTTTCACTCTGATTACTCACAATTATATCCATCTTTTCACTCTTCTTACTATCACTCTTATTACTCACAATTATTTTTGTTCTTTTCACTCCTATTACTTTTACTCCTATTACTCCCTATTACTTTCCTCTTTTCACTCCTGTTACTTTCTTTTTTCACTCCTTTTTTGCTTTCCTTTTTCTTTTTCTCTTACTTTTTACTTATTGTGAAATAAAACCTTTTTAATCTGCTTCTTTATTTCTCCTTATTCTCTTTCATTCTCTTCCTCAGTTTCATTTTTAACAAATCCTGTGTCTAGTTAAATTTTCTACTAATCTATTTGTATTGTTTAGTATTATTTTTAACACCTTTTCCTCTTTTGTTCCATGTTGATCCCGTCACATTTTGCTGTCATTTCTCTTCTCATTCCCCCAAACTTCTCTCCACTTCTCAATGAATATCATTTTTTGTTCTTTCTCATTTATTTTTATTCCATTTTTTTTTAAATGCGATATACATTTAATACTCAAGTGATTGTGTCTCTCAGTTTTTCTTTATTATCTATAAACTGACATGTTATGTTGAGAATGAATATGGATTGGTTTCCCATTAACTTCTTAGATTTGAACCCAAGATAATCCTTCTCCTAGAATGGTTACCATCCAAGGCTGTCCTACTTATTTAACCTAGATGTGAAGTAAGAAAAGATGGATTCTTGCCTTTCTCATGGGTATTAATGCAAAGGTGAAAGCAAAAGACTAAGGCAGAATTTGAACTCTGCTTACCATTTACATTTTCCACATTATACTAATCAAAGATTCTATTCTCTTTCACTTGCCATTATTCTTTATACAGTATTCATTCTCTTTTTATTCATATATTCTTTGTCTCTTTTACCGATTTTATTATTTTTTACTCTTCTTTTTCTCGTCTTTTCTTCATTTCTTTTCTCAGCCTACCTTTTACTTTTTATTTGTTCCCTTTACTGCAAACGACAAACACTCATTTCTTTTTGAGTTCTTCATTTTGCCTCTCTATTTTCTTTTTAATATCTGTCTTCAATATTCCTTTTCCTTGAGATTCCTTTAAATGGATGCATGTGTGGTGATTATTAGCATAGAAAGTGGGATGTCAGGCTCAAATTTCAACCAGGACTATTGCATTTGCTTTCAAACAAGTATATCTTTGGATAGGCATGAATCCCTTTCCTTCTTGCAGCTAGAGATTAATAGCAGGCCAGACTGAGGTCTCTAGCTTTTGTTAGTAACCTGTCTTTTCTACAAATATTTGCATGGAAACTCTTCTGAGATTTTGTTTTCCTTGGTGCTGCAGCTGCATGAATTTAAGCATGCTACTAAATTAGCAACCAGATCTCATCATTTTACTCTTTAAATAGCTAAATGCAACTGTCACTTCTATTCTAATAGTTTTTTTCTCGCACTTCACGCTTGTGGAACTCCCTTTGATTTCTTCCTACTTTGTCAGTTACAATCTTGAAAAATTTAAATTCAGTGTCAATTGTGATCTTTTTGTTTCCTCTTCTCTTTCTTTCTTTTTGACATTTCCCTTCTCTTTCTTTCTTTTTAACCTTCTTTTTTTCATTTCCTTTCACTTTCCATTGTTTTTTTTAACTTTCTTTCTTCAGCTCAAAAATATCTTGCTTTTTCCTTTCTTATGCTCAGAAGCCTTTTTTTCTTTGGAATTTTTTTTCACTCTCTATTCCATTCACATTTTCCCCTGTTACTCTTTCTTGTCATATCTTTTTTCTTTTTATCTTCTATTCTTTCTGACACTATTTCTTTCTCTTTTCACTCTTTTCTATCTCTAATTTCATCTTTCTATCTCTCTCTCTCTTTTTCTATCATCTACACTGTCTACTGATTCTTCTCCCTTTCTCTCTCTTTTAATATCCTTTTTCTTTTCCCTTTTACTTTCCTTTCTTTCTTTTTCTATAACTCTTTCTATCCCTTTCTTTTTTAATCCATCATTAATTTTCTCTTGCCTTCTCCCAACTCATTCTCTCTCAGTCTTTTTCTTTAATTAATCCTTAATCTGTGATTATATAAAATCAAAAATGAATTTTTAAAAATATCTCATTCCTCCTCCTCATTATTCCTCCCTTTCATTTCTCTTTTCACTTTCCCCTCTATTTTTTTATCTTTTTTTCTTATCTCTTTCATTCAGCTTTTCTTTCAAATCCTACTTGACTTAAAATTAAAAGAACTTTAAATAATATTCTCACAAGTAAACCTTACAAGATAAATTCTAAATAAAACTTAATTTACTTCTATTCAGGCATTCAAATCAGAGAAACAAAGCCTGTATTTCAATCCATGCTTTTGATTTTTATTTCTTCTTAATTAAGGTTTTGCTTAAGCTCCAGGATTTCAGGGATTCACTTCCTTTAACAAAATAAATGGCTTTTCTTTGATAACACTTTTTTTTCATAGCATCTATCAAACTTTATTTTAGATTTTTTTTCCTGCCAGGTGCCATTGATTTAATTCTTCTTTCCGGTCTTTTAAGCAGAGCAGTGGATAATTTTACTTTGTCAGTGCTACTTTTAACAATATTAAACAAATACTACAAAAATATATTGAGATGAGATCTTTCATTTTTCTTTACAGCAGAAATTCACAGGTTGATGCAAAATTATGCATTTTATAAAAAAAAAAAGCCTTTGCCAGATATGGATCTAATGGAGATAAATTAATGAAGGGATATTAATATTTATTTTATTTATTGTCCTCATCTTTGTTGTTGTAATTACAATATTTTGTCGAAATTTTGTGATAAAAACAACAATGATGTAGATAAAAGTCTGCATGAAAATGGTGTAAACAATGATAACTCCTCACCCCAAAATTCAGGTAGTAATAATTTTTTTAAACTAAAGACTAAAGAAATATTACACTGACTTGTATATGTGACATCAAGTTTTTAAGATATGGAAAAATTTGTTCAAGGATACTACTTACAATATGACAGAGTTATTTGTTTTAAAATGAAAGGGAAGATATTTAATACAACCATTTAATATAGCCATTGTAGGTATATATGCACCAACAACACAGACTTGGATGTAGAAATTGAAGAAGAGTTTTACTGTATACTAGACAATGCAAATTGCAAGAAAATAACAATCATCATAGAATAATGAGATGGTTAAATAATTGGCTAATTAAGACTAGGGAATAAAAATAGGTTCAATGTTACATGGTGAAAGATAAGGTAATGGCCAACACCTGGTTTCAAGAACACCCAAGACATTTATGGACATGGAGATGATCATGATGCGAAACTAATAATCAAATTAACAACATAATGATCAATGCCAAAGATAATATTAGCATTTGCTTAACAAGTTGAATGAATACTATTTACATTATTCAGACTATTGTCCTCATCTTTGTTGTCATTTATTACAACGTTTTGGCCGTTGTATGCTCCGGACTTCTTCAGGTGGTTGGAATGTCGAACTGAACCCTTTATTTATAATACCCAGAAATTCATACACAGATGTCCTCAAGGACACATGGCACAGTGGACAAAGACATTAGTTAGATCCAATAACAAGGCCCAAAGAGTGTGAATTCAATACCCGGTTAAGGCAGTGCAGAACTTTCAGAGGGAAATTAGCAGGAGATAACTGATAACTGACATTCATTAAACATGGCACTTTGAACTAGAATAGTCTACCCCAGTGAGCAAAATAAAGGGTTAAGTTCAACATTCCAACCACCTAAAGAAGTCCGGAGCATACAACGGCTGAAACGTTGTAATAAATATGGCGACAAAGATGAGGACAATAGTCCGAATAATGTAAATAGTGTACATAATACCTCATCTCAGAAATATGGACAGACGTTGAATGCAGGAGAAACATGATTAACCAATGAAAATCAAGCAACACAAAAGTAAAAAAAACAGAATTTATTTCTACTCTTTTCTCCATATCTCATATTACTTTTTCCTATATATATATATATATATATATATATATATATATATATACACACATATTGAGAATATTAGTGGTCAATATATAGATATAGATAATATTCCCAAGGGTAGAATCCAGGTAGAACTCAGTGTCCAGGACAGAGCAAGTACATAATGTAAAAGGCTCAAACACTAATATTCCATGGTTAAAATTTATTACATTGTAATCGTAATCATGATCCAATACATCAGACCTACAAATTATATATATATGTGTGTGTGTGTGTGTGTGTACATTACTACAAACATTATTTTTAATGGAAACCTGCATTTAAGCAAATGCCCTATCCTACTGATTACTCTTTTTTCTCCCTGCTCATTATTAATGTTTCTATTCCTAATTCTTCCATGTCCAGTAACACTTTGTGTCTTAGTGGCTTTACTGCCTTGCTTGGAGTAAAAATATATCCATATATTCATATGCATATATATATATATATATATAGATAGATAGATAGATAGATAGATAGATAGATAGATAGATAGATAGATATGGAGCAGCAAAAGTAATGCCTCTTTTTTATTTATTAAATTTTATTGAACAAAAATAAATTACAATAGTGTAAGAAAATTGTAAGTATTGCCACATCAAAACAACATGTTCAAAATTCTCCCCTTAATGTTCAATACAACATTGAACCATATCTGGAACACTTCTACAAACCATTTCACACATTTCAACATTAATTTCAGAAATTGCTTGTTTTAATTCAGGAATTGTTTTCAGTTTGAGCATATAAACAAGATCTTTCAATAGACCCACAAGCCTGATGGTATCACGTCAGGTGATATGTCCTGGAAAGGGATATATTTGTTTGAAGTAGCAAAGTTGTTTTGGACTACTGTAACCGAGTAGGACAACCTAGCAGGTAACCGTAATCGACTGGTCCTCGTCGTAGTGGTAGGAAATGGGTGTAGGCAATAGGCAAAGACTATAGGCATAACCAATAGGTGTCTTCCTGTACCTCCACATCCAGTCTGTATTTATAGCTGATACCATCCAATCATATTACTGCGAGGGAGAACCCAGGTGTATGCATACTCATTACATCAGAAGGCCACTAAATTATTCCATGTCATCCTATCTACCTTAGCTAAAAAAAAAAAAATGGCATTACTTTTGCAGAACACTCTATATAAATGTATATATTTTATAAGTAAATTACCTACTGAAGAATAGAAATCTGCTCGATGCTTTATGGGAGAGTAAATATTCTTGGTAAAAAGGTGTCTCATTTGGCCGACCATAACTTAGCCTATACATGGTCTTTAGACAGCTGACATTGCTTATGGTTGTTTGAATCCCAATACCCAACAGAGGAAACCCAAAATATCAAATCCTGGTGAGTCAATGTATTGACCAAACTCACGTGAATGGTGGACATTTGAAGCTGGCACAACTGCAACCAATGTTGGTCATCTGAGGATTGTGGATGAACATCAGCATAAAACTCAGTAGTGGACAGCGAAAGGAGGCACCATTTTATACACACATACACACACACACCCATATATATATATATATATATATATATATATATATATATATATATATATATATATATAAAAAGTAATGGCTTTTTATTTATTAATCTGACAGATTTTATCACTTTAGACATTTTTTGGTGGATACCAATACTTGACAAAAATAAATAAATATACTGTTTAATAAATAAACAGAGCGTCTACTCAAATATGGATATTCATTAAAAATATTTAAAGTGATAATATACATATATGTGGAGGGTGCATACATATACAGTTAAGAACAAAATTATTCATACACCCATCAGTTTTGAATACGTTTATCCATTTCTCGGAATCTAATGCCCATATGATGCCGAGTTTTTTATATGTTAATAAGCACAAAAAAAAAAAGGAATGTAAAAATCAATTTTCAGAACAATAAGTTAAATACAGGAAATTTGGTTGGTGAATTATGTAAAATAGGATAAGATAAAATTATTTGTACAATATGAAAAATTACAAAAGAAAGAAAAATATTAGTAGTCAATAGCATGGCTTCTCATTTTGCTGCAATCATTTTCTAAAGTGTTTGGTGAGATTTGAACAAGTCTTTTCTTTGTTTTTCTTCCATTCATCAGTGGTTTATATGTTCTAAGTCCTAAGGTTTTTTGGTGACTGATTTATTCAAACTTTCAATACTTGCCATAGATTTTCAATAGGATTCAATTTAGAACTCATTGAAAGCCATGGTAGATCTGTAATGTTCTTTTTCTGAAGCCATGCAGTCACTAATTTAGTTATATATTTTGGATCATTATCTTGCTGGAAAGTAAATCACCAACCTAGATGAAGATTTTACACTGACAATTATAGATTTTCATCCAGCATTTGGACATAGTCTGCAGATTTCATTATTCCTCTTACTGCAATTAATTGTCCAGTCACTCTTGAACTAAAACAACTGCAAAACATCATCAAGTACCCTCCATGTTTTAATGTTGCCACTGTGTTTTTTTTGGAGCAAAGCCTCACCTTTCTTGTGCCAAATATTCTGTACATCATTATGCACAAAAAGGTCAATTTTTGTTTCATCACTCCATAGTACTTGTTCCCAAAAAGAACAAGTAACGTCCAAAAAGAACGTTTTGGCAAAATTAAACCAAGTAACAATGTGACATGGTTTGTGAAGAGGGGTTTGTCATGGTTAGTCGCCATCCAACCCATTTCTATTTAAACATCGCCTGAAGAGACACATTTATGGTGTTGAAACATAATTGTAATTGTGTAGCAATTTTTAACATGTTTTAATATGCTAAAATAAATAACATATAAGGGTATGTATGAAGGGGATGCTGAAATTTTATTTTTGAAATTTTTTTAATTTAATTTTTTTGTTTTAATTATTTCATACATTATTCATGCACTATGTAGCATTAAATTCAGGGAAACAAATTTTTTTCTTATTGATTTCAATGTACATTTTGGCCTAACTCTTATGGACACGTTTCAGCTCCTGGATGTATAAATGTTTATTTAATGTTTCATTTCATTCTAAAAAACTTTTAATGAATAATATTTTGACAATCCCACCACATCTACAACATTACCTTTTTTCAAAAGGTGTCAGTTGTGAGGAATTATTCTTGTAAATCCATTGCCTTTTGCATTAAAAATTGTCATATGTAAGCCATTTTCCATCAAAGGTTATAATAGATTTAATGAATGATTAATTGGGAAGATACATTCATCAAGACAATTGATTCCCAAGAACGAAAATCACATATGGCTCAACCTTATGCAGTCTTACAAAGAAATTAACTATTTCTTCAAGAAAAATATTGATTGATTAATTAATTCATTCATTGATTATCAACCCTTTGTTGGTTATTTAAAGCTGCAACATATTTTGGCTTGAAAGAATAATTCTATATCTGTCTATATTTCTGCGATGAGCTATTATGATTACTTGCATTATTTATATTATTCGGACTGTTATCCTCATCTTTATTGCCATATTCACAATATTTTGGCCGTTGTACACTCTGGCCTTTTTCATGTGATCGGAATCATCAGAAGAAGGACACATAGCCCAGTGGATAATGATGTTGTTTAAATCCAGTGAATAGACCCAAAAGAGTTATGAGTTCAATACCAGGCCACAGCAGTGGTGAACCAAAAACTTAGAGAGTTGAGTTAAAGAGAAATAACCAAGACATCTGGAAGAGGCATGGCACGTAGAACTAGAACAATCTACCCTGGTGGATGAAATAAAGGGTTTGGTTCAAAATTCCAATCACCTGAAAAGGGCCAGAGCATACAAAGGCCAAAATGTTGTGAATATGTCAATGAAGATAAAGATAACAGCTTGAATAATATAAATAATGCAAGAATAAGCCTTTTTCTTAATAAAAATTGCATTAATAATTTTTTGAGAATAACAATGCTTTTATTCCTAGATATAAGTCCTACTATCTATTGGTGGGATGAGATGGATTCAGTTACTTAACAAGTATACCAATGTTTACTTTATTTTTATTTTACTATTGTTTGAAATTCCGATATTTGGATGTTTAATGTAAAAAAAAAACATGAACAAATGAACTTCCATTGGTTTCATTGATTTTACATTCCAAGCTGCTATGCTTTACACCACCCACACATCCCCTTCAAGAAAATATTCCTGCAAAGATTAGATAAATGATATGAAAATGTATCTCTTATTGAAAGATTATGAATGGAATGTCCCCAAAAAGATGCAACAATTTTGGTCAAGTCTTCAAAGGAACATTGTCGTGTATTATCTTGAAATAATATTATGCTCTTTCTCTGAACTCATTCAAGATTTATTTTTTTTGCTCCTCAGATATATGTGATTGATGGAAATTTCTGCCAGTTGTTGTTGAGTCATAGAACTACAGTGACAGATATTCTGGTCAGCTAAATCCAATTGAAAATTTATTTTAAGACAAATAAGATTAAAATAAAATTAATCACGTGATGATGACTTAAATATCAAAGAAAGAATCCAAACATACCATTTTCACTTCCTTTTTATAATAACCAAGCTGATATCACATTGATCAAATATTGAAATGACGTCAACAAAAGAAATCATGGAAGACATTTCTTGCTTGCTTACTTATTCTTTCGGTTAAAACTTATGCTTAGGATCCTTCTTCTTGGATAGAAAAATTCCCAGAGACAAAAAGGAAAAAAAAAAACAGATAAATAAAAGCAGCTTTCACATCAGTTTTAGAGGTTTGATGCTGTCTGACTCTTGCCCGGTTCTTTTGCTTTTTTTTTTTTTTTTTTTATGATGACATCTTATGATCTTGCAGATTGACACTTTGTATTTTGCACTTGGCTTGCTGTTTCTATTTCCCCATTGGAATCAGTTGCTTGCCAAAGTCATACAATCTGCAGCATGCAGAATATATTGATTCATGCATTCTGGAATGCCGCACTTACCTGATTTCCCAAACCTGAAGCCAAAACTGATATATGGAAGCACCAAAATGCAGTAAAACATTTATCACATTTCTGGGCTATATATTTACTTTACGCATTAAATAAGAATAAAGAAAGAGGAATAAACTGATTTTAAATTATAATGTACAAATCACATAATTGAATTCCATCTCATGTGCTTACAAGAACTAATTTTTTTTAATAAAAACTATAACCATTTACTTCCATAAAGAGAGTAGAATCCTAGAATTTATAATCACACCTTTGGTTTGCAAAATTCATTGCTAAATAAGTGTTCAATTTGATATCTTAAAACTTATTACTACAATAAATTTCTTTTTTTCTTTTTATGTGCCATATCCCTTCAGGAAATGGGTGATCATGACTCTCCACTTCCCCCTATCCCTTGTAACTCTCAATAAATTTCATCTCTTTGCTACTCCTCCAGGTCATGTTCTGTAATTCACTTGCTTAAGCCCACTAGGTATGTCATGCATTGTTTCCCTAGAATCTCTTTCCTTCTATTCAACCTGTGAGTATCAGATTCTCCAAGCCTTCCTTTTTCATTATTTGTCCTAGAAATTTCAGCTGCCTCTTCCTGATGTTAAGTATAGGCTTCCTCTTTGCTTCCTCTCCAAAACCTCATCATTGCTCACATACTCGATCCATGATATCCTTAGCATCCATCTGTAGAACCATACATCTTTTGCCTCAGTTCTCTTCTTCATCTTTTAGGAGACCATCAAACATTCATTGCCGTAAAGGAGGACTGACGTCACATAATATCTCAGTACTCTTTTCTTTATAACCAAAGAAATCCTTCTGTCTATATTTCAATTTCATACATCATTTTAGTCTTTTATATTCAGTGACATTGATTACAGGATCGGATTCTTAACATGATCAGTAAACTCATCATGTCAAAGAATTTATGAGTATAGTGAATTCAATTGTCACTGAATTATACACTGCATAGTGAGTATCACTGTTCTGAGAGTGGTACAATACAATGAATGCTGCAGTACTACTGCCTTGTGCCAGACTAAGATAGGCTTTGAACTGAATTCAGCCAATATAGACAAATATATTTTTCAATATAATTTAAGTAACATTTTTTCAAAAAAGCTGTTACATAATGATTAAATTAACAAATTTTCATCAAATTCTATATTTCTATAAATGTTGCTTTATTTTTGGAAGATTTTTAATTAGAGTTTTAATTTTCTTGTTGGTAAAAATCAATCAAGGCACAATCAAAATTAATTTTCGATAACAAAATTTGACATGCAAATTAATCTATTTTTTCTGATATTTTAACTTTATGCTATTTTCTAGCAATTAAACCAAAATTAAAACTTCACAGATATTTTAATTATTGCAAAATGTTTTAAAATTTTCATAAAAATACCCATGATCTTTGATCAGATACCTAATATTTTACTGAGATCATATTAATTATACTATTTTATGCAGACATTTTTTAGGGTTACATATGGGCGGTCAGGTATGTCTGAATATTCCGATCTAATGTGATGGCTCGCTAATCCCTAATAAATAATTTCATTTTAACTTTACCCATCCCATCATTCATGCCAACAAGAAAATTATTTCTTTCTTAAAATGTAACGGTGTTTCATTTCCACTTCTGTTTGAATGTTCTTCAGTTTTAATTCTTTCCAATATCTTTATAAATTAATTTCAACTTTCAATCTTCCATATTTCTATTTGCTTCTTTAATATAAAAATACTTGATCTGAAATCTATACAATTCACTTATACATACGTGTACTTACAAATACATATATATCTAAAACTAAGTAATGTAAGTAATAACTATTGTTTCTAGAAGATTTCTGTTTCACACACCTGCTCAAGCTTAAGGTGTTTCTTCAACATCTACAGTTTTTATACTACATCTCTACTGAGTAGATATTATATACTAAATGGACATTAGTTACATACTATGTTAAGTTCTATACTATACAAAGTCCAAATTTCTGTTTATAAACACACACCTTCAATAATTTTTCTTGATCAATCATATTTGTTCCCAAAATATATCTTAACGTAAACAATGAAATGGATTAAGACTGACAATTATTTTAATATATTTTCCGTTTATACTAACCAGATGCTTCTTTGTGTCCGAATGGTTAATAGTACATCAGATCAAATGATTGTTCTTATTAAGGGTAACAGGTTCAATTCCTGTTGGAGTAGCACATATTTTTACAAAATTTCTCGAATATTCAGGCTAGTAAATGTATTAATACTATTTAATTAAAAAAAAATACAGAGCATTTACTTAAATAAATTATATCTATAAAAATAATGTATAAACAAAAATATATTAAAATAATTGTTGGACAATCGATTTTATAATATAAGCATATATATGTGTGTGTGTGTGTGTAAAAAAAATATCAGATATATCCGTAAAGAGACAATATGAATAAACTAAAAAGGAAAACTAATCTTAACGAACATATTTTGTCTGCTGACGAACTTTATCAAGGTAAATATAAGGATTTTATTTTGCAACAAGTATTTATAAACAAAAGTAAAAATGTTGATAGTCTTTCAAAATTTTTATACTTAAGAGACACTCATAAATATTCATCAGGTTAACTGATAAATTATGAAAGATGCTAAGTGACATAATCTAATGTCTAACAGACAAAAGTGACTAAATAGTCTTGTTTCATTTTTTTTCCTGCAAAAAATTGTTTTAAAAGAGGTTTTATAAATTTCAACTGCAAGCATTACTGTCTGCTCAGTCAATGAATAACAAATGTTTCCTTATAGGGAGATGGCTAACATTATTATTACCATACTCTTTACCAAATTCAAGTAAGATGAATAATATAAATATATAAGTTGATGGAAAAGAGTTTATGTTTCATATTTACTTAGCATATGGTGGCAAAATGAAGTGGTATTTTAGTAGCATTTTCCTAAGGAATTAGCAAGTCTTTCCAGTGTTGTATTTTTTCAATGTTGTATTTTTTCTTTTCTCCTTACTGTGTGATATGCATAAATTCATCTGTATCAAATATGTCGTAACACCCGAAGCTGAATATACAAATCATATTTCATTGATTATTCTTCTGCAATCTAATTTTAAAGACTGTAAGTGGCAAAGGTGGGTTTTGTGAGTTTGTTATTGGCTAAAAACAGCAAACAAGATGACATCTGGACAGGGAGAGCTGGAATTGCTCTGATCCTTGTTTGTGTTGTGCATAAACAGATGAGTGTTTGCTGTTAGGTCATAAAATCAAAGAAGAACGAAAACAATCAGACATCCACTTTAGGCAAGAATATAGCAAAATTTCTAAGATACCAGCAGTTGAAATCGGCACAATAGTCATTCTCATCTCTCAAAATAATTTGTCAATAACAACCTGAGGATAGATTAATAAGTCAACAGTCTGATACTAAGTTATTAAGTGAATTTTTATCGGTTATTTTCTCTGTATAATGTTTAACATATATATAATTAATATTCATCAGAATTAAGTGCATTGACAAGAAAAATTGTTCTTTTAATTTTAAAATCATTTCACCCCAAATATAATACTTCTACGATGCAAGGGTGTTATTTAGAGAGAAAGAAAATAAGAAAACTAAAGAGGATAAAGGACAATAAAAGAAAAGGTATCAGAAAGATAGAAGATGGTAATTAGCATTGCATTTAAATTAATGAAGATTGTAGGTGGCAGGGAAGTAAGAAATTAGAAGGGAGTTCCACAGGCAAGAAGTGCCAGAAAAAAAAAAAACTATTAGAATAGAATTTATCCTTACATTTAGTGAATTCAACAGTAAAATGCTGAGACTAGTGGTAATCTAACAGTACACTTAAATTAATGTGGTCAAGGTACCAAGTAGGAGAGGTCATTAGAACAACTTCCATGAAAATGTTTATAGAAAAGACAGAGGGAAGCCACATCACAGTGGTGGCAAAGTAATTCAAGTTGAGATGCCAGGTCAGGATCCATAACATTACAGACCTTTTTTTTGCCTTTTGTCAAGAATCTCAAGATATATAGCTGGAGCACCAGATCAGATAGAAGCCACATCACAGTGGTGGCAAAATAATTGAAGTTGTGATGCCAGGTTAGGATCCATAAGATTACAGACCTTTTTTTGCCTTTTGTCTAGATTCTCAATATATATATAGCTGGAGCACAAGACCAGATATTCAATGCATGGATGAATGATAAATTTATAAATGTTCAAGATGAATTCTGGTGAAAGACATTGTCAAGAACAACACAGAGAACCAACCTTCTTAGCAGCAAACCTAGTAATTGATTCAATATAAGAATTCCACTTCATGTCAGTGGAAAATATGAAACCAAGAAAGCACAATGAATTGCTCTCCTGAATGTAAGCATCAACCATGCTGATAGAAAACAATCATGATTCTCTATGATAATCAAAAAATAGCATTATACTGAAAAAAAATGATAAAGTCAAATAAATAATATCTTAGGCTTTTCAATAAATTATTGTTATTTTTTATGTGTACTGTCGATAAATCACAGGGTGAAAATATAAACAAAGAATGCTAATTTTATGTACATCTGTGTTTTAGTCGCAAAGAATCCTAAACAAAATTAAATAAATGTTTCAGTCACAAGTATTGGAATTTAGCAGTCACACATTGAATAAGCCAAAATGAGGACCCAGTCAGTGCCCTTGTAGAAATAATGTGGCACCCTCAGCAGACTCCTATATAAAGTCCGACTCCCAGAATTTGGCCACTTTTTCATTCGCTTTATTTTGCGACAAGCTCTTAGCTTTGGCCTGTCAATCTGTATCTTGCACCCTGCATGACGGACTGCCTTTACCCGAGCCCTGGACAGCCAGTGAGAGGCAGCTGCAATTATTGACATGTGCAACACCCTATCCAGATAAAAGCCTGTAACCAAGGGGAAGCTAAGATTTCTACCTAGAAGTCCATTACCATTTCTACAGACTGACTGTTCTACCAGTGAATGGGGATGAATCTTAAGCAAGCAAAGTCCATAAACATATTTTTTTGCAAACATACATATAACCTTTCTCCTTTCAACATTTTTTCCTTGAAGTAAATTAAAAAGCTGTTGTGTTTCCTTTCTTCAAAAGCTGTTGTTTTAATTTGCTTGTATGCACTTTGCTTCAGTTATGAACCCGTCTGACTTTGTTTTTTATCTTAAATAACTTTCAGGGAGGCAAGTTTCCTATTAAGTTCATGAGATGTACTTATGCACAAATAACCTTCGGAAAGGTATGAATCCATATCTTCTCCCCCACCCAGCTGGACAGATTGAGTTCTTTAACCTTGGTTGGCAAC
>CAHIKZ030003683.1:2157500-2192500 GCA_903632075.3 Acanthosepion pharaonis
AAAAATAAAATAAAATAAAATCAACCATAATAGAATTATTTAGTAATTTTTCTCATGAAACTTTCACATAAAGGAATTCAAAATAAAGACAGATTAATGACATTCACATTTATTTCAACCGAAAACTTTACTAGACACAGAAAACATGTCTGGAGAGTCAATTTTTAGTTATCAAGCACTACCATAGAGTCACAACATTTGGCGATGAATTTTCACCATCAATTAACAAAAACTTGCATACTATTATGAGAAAAATCTGCTGCAATGGCAGTAATAACCTTTTTTTCACTAAAACCCATACAACATCACCTGACTCTGCTAATATGCACCGTTCAGTTTCCATAATCATTCAACAAGCATACATGAGGGTCAATGAATGCAATTTTTCTACATGAAAGAATTCAGTGACACACCTCATGTCAGACACTAATTTGCCACAAAGTTGTTTAGCTGCTATTTTTGTATAAGGTAAAAAAATTATGGGTTATTGGTGGGAAGGTTCAACCTCTATCCCCATAATACTATAACAGGAGAGAGCTATGGAAGGTTTATTTTTTCATTTACATTTCCCCCATTATGGGCATTATTATGACCATGATATAATAGCACCATATTTAATGGACAGAACAGAATGGCTGAAAGGAAAAGGAATGAGAAACATTGTCCTCAGAGAGAGTTTTATAATGCTACGTTGCACAAAATTATATATATATATATATATATATATATATATATATATATATATATAAGGTCATCCACAGACAGACTGTTTCACTGTTTCACAGCTCTTCAGTGTGACTAGACATCCGGTTGCCTCTAGCTAGGATCAAAACCCAACTGAATTGGTGTCAGTCGGAGATTCTACCACTAAGCCATCAGTGCACGGCAGGGATGAAGGTGAATTTTAGCATATTTATTTTTAGATAAACACACACAGTGACCGACAGTGACTCAATTTGCTTTTGCCGAAGAGTCTCGCTATATTAGCTATAATAGTCACTATTTACAAACCCACACCTCTTCCCCAGAGAGCTCAACTGAAATTAATTTTTCAGGATATATATATATATATATATATATATATATAATAATAATAATAATAATGATGGACTCTCCTGTCGGTTTTGATGTATGAGGATCTGACAGCTTATTGATTCAGTTATGAAAGTTTGTGCAATAATCTTAAGTGGCATTTAAGACCTGCTAGTGATTTACAAAGGAGGCCACATATATAGCAAGTGTGAGGATTGTGAGATGAGATCACTGTTAGATTGTCTGACCTTTTAGATCTTGCTCTCGCTTCTTGAAGATTATTCAGACAAGTAGATTGAAAATTGCTGAGTCCACTAAAACACGTTGATCTCTGTTCTACCTGCTCCAAGGCTAAGCGACCAAAGGGTTTTATATATATATATATATATATATATATATATATATATATATATATATATATGTCAGAGTTAGCTCCTCCTTAATTCCCTAATTGTTCACTAGGGGTTGCCCTCCCTACACGATAAATACTAGGTGACTTCTTGCCTCATGTTTTTTCTACTTTGCATTTCAGCTGACACATTTAAAAATGTGATCTCTCATAGAGATCAGCATTTTTGCCCACTTATTCTTGTAGTTGGACTTTTTAACATGAATAAACAGCATGTGTTTCTAATTCAACAACACTCAATCCTACTCGGTCTTCTCTCTCTCTCTCTCTCTCTATATATATATATATATATATATATATATGCACATGTCCCAGGCAGAGAAATTATAACATATATGCAACAACAAACAGGGTTTAAAAAAGAAGGAACTTTGCTTGTAATATTTTCTGCAGGGAAAACTGGCTTTAAGGTGGTTTCTTTATGAATTTGGTGAGGCCAAGTGGTTTTTTCTTGTAGGATCTACCACTATATGCTAAGTACATTCTTCTTCTTTAGGCTCTATATCACACCTGCCCTTTGTCACTCTATCTCCTGGTGTCACTCACCAGCTGTCATGTGACCCTCATGACTATCTCAGGGAAAGGTAGACAATTGCATTTTGTATCCCTACACCATCAACATCCTCTGCTGATGCCATGAGCAAACATAAAATAGAAGGCATTACTCTCAGAGTGATTTTTGTAAAACTAATTTTTATGAATTATGTTGTGAAATTTCCATCATTTCTTTTTCATGATCTCTCAAAAGCCTTTAAATGTTTTACCATTTTATTTTTCTCTTTTGTCTGTAACATTTTGCTGCTGTTTCCTTTCTAGTAAATTATAACTTTACCCCCAGACTTCACAAAAACAAAATAAGCTGATCTAGTTGTCAGGCAGTGAAATTCATTCACTCTTGTTCTTGAAAAAGCAAATGTTGTATCACAAAGGCAAATTAACTGATAAAGGTTATCTCCTCACATGAATAATGAAATTAGAAGAATCTTGTTCCATAGATTTAATAAAGGGTGTAATTTGAAATTCCCTGATGATTACAAACAAGAGAAACTGAAGAAAGATAGAAGGGACAGTGGCAAAAATATTATGTCTATAACAAGCAAGATGTTGATATTAGTCCAAATAGGTCAATATATTATAATGATAATTCCTCATCTTGGAAATTTATATGGAACCAAAACTAAAAAGAAATGGTTAAAATTTAATGTCAAACTAATTATCTGAACTTTCTTCAGAAATTTCTATCAATATAATTCACAGTTTTTGAAAAAGATCTTCAAATATTGAATTAGGACTTTTGTGTCAGTTGAAAAGAAAGATGTCATAGAATGAGAAAGCAGTCATAAAGAGTATACCTCTGCCAATGTTATTGTCACTAAAAGAAATGATTAACAATTTCATAATACACAAATATAAACCAAGGGAGATAACTGTGTAGATTTTGATTTTTCATATCTCTCAATCAAAAAAGATTTGTAGAACCTCAACAAATTTAATGAATTTTTCACTGGGGGACAATCCAATCTTCAACAAAATGTCATTGATATCTGCAAATGCTGTATTAGCCAACAGATATGAATAAATACATAATCTATTTCTAATTTTATTGGCAGGCTGTAAAAAAGATTCGCTTTTTACAAATGATCAAATTCATACCTTTTTGTTTCTCTGCTGTTTGATTTTATTCAATTTTGGATTTATTAAAAACAATTTTATTGCAGGAAGTCAAATCAACATCTTTTGAACAGCAAAAAAACTAGCTTGAGTTTTGACCAAGGTGAATTCTTTTATAGACCACTTTAATGAAGAATCAAGTGAAGAATAAATTTATTATCAGCAACTTATAAGACAAACATACTAATCAAGTTTCAGAAGAGATCTTCTGCTTCCAGAAAGTGAAATTTTGAAGCCAAGTTCAAATTCAGGTTGAGTATTTTCCATACACTTTCAAATACATTCTATTGGAAAATGCAGGAACACATCTTTCCTGGTTTAAATAGTAGGGTAGACGGGGCTCTCCATCATTGAAAACTAGTCAGTCTAGGAGAAAGACTATGAAGAATACAAGACTATGAAGAAAGCAACAGAATATCACTTGCTTCCCAGATAATAAAGAAAAATGCTTACTTTTAAAAGCCATGGTTACCTATGTACTGAAAGAATATGATGTTACAAAAATAATCTATAAAAATAGTGTATATATTTGGATATAATCTGATTGACACTTGAGTTTTTTTTAAGTAAGAAACGGTTTACAAATACTGAGATCTCAAGCAGACAAGTTCATAAAGAAATATACTAAAAAAGAACTTGAAAGTGTAAAACACATCACAACAATGCAATTCAGAAGAAAGCTAGTCACATTTTTTATGATATTCTGAAAACTTTCCTAATCACTGAGGGTTTTCAGTAATATCCTGAAATAAGGCATTTATAGCAACAGAAATTGTCTTGAAAAAATGGTTGACAAAAAGTCCATAGAGATTACTAGTTTCATGTGAGTTTTCAAAGCAGTAAAGTGATACGGATATTAGGATGATGCAAATATTTCCTCTTTTATCCTTTGTACAATTTTAGGGAAATCTTAGAAATCTCTATGGAAATAACTCAGCTCTTTATATCTTGAGCAATCAAAACTTGGGAATAATTCTGAAGTTCAGAAAAATGGCATTTTTACTGTTGTTCATCTAAAAGAATTCCTAAGAACCAATTAAGATAAAGGGTTACTGAATGATGTTACAGAAAATAGATATTAGCTGACCTAAGACTTAAAGAGATTAAGATTGTAGTGATCAGGGAAGAATCCTCTTGTTGGGTTGGCGTATGTTCCACAAGGTAACAGTTCTCGTGAAGAAATTGTCAGAATGGAACTTCATTTTTACCAATGGAAGACAAAGGGAATGTGAAAGATTTAACCCTGGATATATTTCTTAGCTGAAAAGGTCTGAAGTGGTGGAAATATAGAGGACCAGGTGTGTTTGATATGCATGTTGTTGTATTAGAAACATGTGTGTAACTACTGGTAGAATATTAAAAGGTCCAACTACAAGAAAATGGCCGGACTTGAATTAAGTCTAACTGACAATAAAGAAGACAAACAAAACCGATATATATATATATATATATATATATATATATATTTTCATGCACGCTTCATTAAATAATATAGACAAGTCTTGTCTATTTATTTTATGTAAATTTATTTTCGTAACGTCTGATAAGTTTAATAACATTATCGTTGAACGAAGAAAGAAATTCATAATATTGATCCATATTTTTTTTTTTTTTAATACAATCTAAGCTTTCGGATTACATAAGCCATTATCAAAGATGTCAATTATAACATATTAAACAATATATGGACACAACAGTGATGATAGTCTGTCATTGTTTGCATAGATGATTTCTAAGCAACGATAAACACGTGCATATAAGATGCTAGAAGCGAAAATCGCACTGCATCTCATGACATCACATATGACCACATGAGAGTGAATTGTAGAAGTATGGGAAGTTGTTGGTCTAAACCAATGGCTTCTGTTACCAATTATAGACATTTAAGAATATTTGTAGAGATGCCGTAATTGATTTTGTTTAGGTTGGGTTTCAACTGTTTGATGTATAATGCTTCAAGGATTTTTAGTTTTTGTCTATTGTTTTCATGTTTAAGTATAATTGTGTTTTCGACAAGTATTTTATGGAATGTTGTTTTAAATGCCTAAAAATGTTAGAGTTTTCATCAAAATGTAGTGTCAAGCACCGTGAAAGTGAGTTTGTGGTGTGACCAACATAAATATTATTTAATTCGTTGGAGATACACTCTCCCAAATGGCACTTGAATTTATAAACTATGTTGATTTTTTGCAAATCGCTAACCGGGGGAGAAGAATCATTGCAAAGAATTAAGTTGGATATACTAGATTTAGTGTAGTATATGATTAATTTAATTTTTTTGCTAGGATCTGTAGTTGCTATATTAGAATTTACTAAATTATATATATATATATATATATATATATATAAACAAATGTATGTATTAAACAAAACAATTTTACAATGAACAATAAAGTTTGTGTGTGTGTGTAAACATTGGTGTCTGTTTTTTGGTGAATGTTCCTATTTTAGTGAATGTTTGTATGTACGTGTATGTGTGTATAATATTCATGGCGTCTCCCAAAAATGTGAAGACGCAGATCTTCTAAGAGAGCTGACAATGTAGTCACTAAAATGAAGAAATGAAAAAGAGAATGAGGTGTGAAATTGCCCAGTATTTATAGTATAGGGAGAGTGACTCCCTAGTGACAATTTGGGAATTAAGGAGGAGCTAACTCCAACAAAATTATGAAGAAAAATTCAAAGTAAGAAAACCCCAGACTTGTATTTTTCCAGCTAAATTATCTGGATACTCATTACATATATCTATAACAAAACTTATGAGAAAGACTGTATACACTTTACTTATTCCTTATTTTATTTAAATCCGATTCTGATCCATATTTGATCTATATTTGACCTCAAACTGACAATTTTACTCACTATTAATCTCTCTCATTTCTTCAATGCCACATAACAACCAGATAATAAATGATATTCATTTTGTTGTTTCTACATCTTGCTGTTTCTCATTTTTACAAATATTTTTCTATCTGTAAATATTAGGGTGTTTATAATTATTTCCTTGGAGTTATAATTCCCCTAAAATATTTAATGGTATAGATGAAAGCTTTCCTGTCTTAATACTCTGCTTAGTTTCTGAAAGACACCTTTCACTATTCCAATGTGTCTTTTGATTTCTGGGTTACACTTTCTGTAGCTAAACTACCAAGTAGTTGAATTGTGACAGCCTGATTTGATGTTCCCAATCTGTACCTCATATCTTGAGTTTTCTCTTTTGCTGAAAAATCATGCATAATCTCTTCTTACTTTAAATGGTTCATCATGTCTTCTTCTCGTGCTTTCTTCTCTGACGTTCATGATTCTCCTGACTTACTCACCTTTGCTGCCCTTAGTAAATTTTACACTTGTACCATCAAAATTTGTTCCCCTGTTTGCCATTCACTCACACAAGTTTGTACAATTAGTTGCCATTATCTTTAGCTCTGCTTGCCTTCATGATGTGAGTGTGAAATTTTCTCAACCCTCATTCAAAATATTTAAACAGTTTTTGTTTTTTTTGTTTGCAAGTATAAATCTTCTTTTAGTTACTGTTTTCTTTAAAAAATTTTTATTTTTTACATTTTCTGTGCGTAAAATTTTCAGAATCCATTGGTACCTCACTTTCAGACTCTTTGAGCGTCTAGCTGTTTATTGAATATTGCTGCTGCATATGGTCAGGTTCTTCTGCTGTATATCTATAGATTCTTGATAAAATCCAAAGAAGAGACAGCAATATTATTGGTTCTGATCTGTCATCTAAGCTTCAGTCACTGTCTTACCATTGTAATGTAGCTTCCCTGTGCTTTTTCGATAAATACTTTCATGGTATTTTTTTTGAATGAACTCTTCACTATGTATAGAATCAACCATTTTCTTTTATGAATATATCTTTACCAATTTTGGGCAGAGAAGAGTGAGGAGAGAAGAAATGGAGGCTTGTTGCCAGAGTGAAGTGTGCTCAAAGGAAAAAATCATCACAGTGAGATCAGGAGATAATGTCTACATGTGCATTGGTTGCAATTGAGATTATCACTACTGTGTGGGCCTGTACAAACATAACCAATGTTGCACCACCATCAGTATGACATAACTTTTTGGGCACAGATCCTTGATCTCTCAAGACTGATGGATGCCACATATATATTTTAAGATATTTGTTCATATTTGCTATTGTAAATATTTACTACTATAAATATGAAACAGATATATACAGTAACTTGAGGTGTTACTGAATAATATAATATAATCATGCAATATACTGTTTTTTTGGCTTGTATCAAATTCTTATGTTGTTAATTCCACAAATAAATATAGTGATTTACTAAGCATAGCTTAGATGTGGCACAAGGCCGACAGTATTGAGTAATAATCAAATTCACTATTTAGTCATAATTGATCTAGCAAGACAAGCTTACTATCTACTACACCCAGCTGAAGGGCCTCATTATTATATATATATATATATATATATATATATATATATATATATATATCAGATATTATATATATATATATATATATATATAGATTTCTATTTCTATGCAGTATATGTTTACATATGTCCTATGTTCTCCAATAAGATGAAATGGGAGGTATAATCATTGTTTAATAGGCTGAGAAAAAGATAGATACATAGATATGAACAAGCTTTGACAGATAGATAGATAGATAGATAGATAGATAGATAGATAGATAGATAGATAGATATGAACAGATTTATATAGATAGCTAAATATAAACATATTGAGATAGAAAGATATGAACAGATTTATATAGATAGCTAAATATAAACATATTGAGATAGATAGATAGATAGAAAGAAAGAAAGATTCATATAGATAGCTAGATATAAACATATTGAGATAGATAGAAAGAAAGAAAGATTCATATAGATAGCTAGATATAAACATATTGAGATAGATAGAAAGAAAGAAAGATTCATATAGATAAGATATAAACATATTGAGATAGATAGAAAGATAAAGATTCATATAGATAGCTAGATATAAACATATTGAGATAGATAGAAAGAAAGAAAGATTCATATAGATAGCTAGATATAAACATATTGAGATAGATAGAAAGAAAGAAAGATTCATATAGATAGCTAGATATAAACATATTGAGATAGATAGAAATAAAGAAAGAAAGATTCATATAGATAGCTAGATATAAACATATTGAGATAGATAGAAAGAAAGATTCATATAGATAGCTAGATATAAACATATTGAGATAGAAAGAAAGAAAGAAAGATTCATGTAGATAGCTAGATATAAACATATTGAGATAGATAGAAAGAAAGAAAGAAAGATTCATGTAGATAGCTAGATATAAACATTTTGAGATAGATAGAAAGAAAGAAATAAATAAAGAAAGAAACAGACTGAGATAGATAGATTGTAGCAGACAAGCTAAGAGATAGGTAAAATGATTGATAGATTGGTAGTTAATAGATTCACTGAGAACAATTCCTGTATCTGACCATACTGTTTCTAATTGATATAAACGTATTGTTATGGCAAGACAATATATAAGAAGAGTAAAGAAAGTCTGTTTTAGGAGAGAGAAATAGAGAGGCATTATGTATTTTGAGAGAGAAAGGAACTGAGAGAGAAAATGAATGAAGGAAAGTTAACTGACATTATGAAATCTATAGAGGCTGAGTCTGTTCAAAAGAGAAGTATTAAACTGATAGAAAGACACAAGTAAAGGTGAAAATAAATAGGAAGTGAAAGAAAGGAAATAAGTGATAGAAAAAAAAATTTTGAAATGGAAGGAAACATGATCAGCTCGTGGAAGGCAACGTGATAATTGCACCGAGCAACGCACATATAATCTGAAGTTCTTTTCTATTAAACAATTCTACCTCTTTCATTTTCCATCTGCCATCAGCTAACAAACATTACTTTAGTCATTATAACACCAAATACATAAAAATCAGATGTGTAGGTTGCATAATAGTGGGCAAGGTGGAACTGGAAGAGCTGAGTTCAAATTCCTCTTTTGCACATATGCCATTTCTGGATTAAATATCAAGGTAGACTTGGCTCTCCAGCCTTAGGTGGCAACCAGTCTAAGAAAAGGAAAACTCTTAATTCCAAACCATTGAGAAAGAAACCACTCCACCATCTTTCCCCAGAAGTCATGACAATTCACAGATAATAACAAAATATCTGAAGAGAATCATTAATTACTCCTCTTTTCATGATAATTTCTTCATTTTATCATCATCCAATACAAGGCTTGATGAATGTTGTCGCTTTCTTACAGCCAGAAATAAAGACACAAAGAGAGGAATTGAGTTAAACAAATATATTAACAGAAACAGTAATACAAATATATACAAATGAAAAGTGTTAAAGTAAGAAAGTTCGGTCTGACTGTCAGAACTGACTGCTGGAAATTTGCCTCTCCAAAGGGCAGTACCTGCTCCTGTTTATAGCTGGGTGAGTTCATGCGCATGTGGGTAAATTACCATAACACTAAACGATGTTGTTGCAAGGATATAGGAGCAGAAAGCTCAAATCATGAGTATATATAGGATAGACAAGCTAACACCTAAACTTGAAGAGATTAGGATTGTAGCAGTTGGAGAAGCAACCCCAAAACTGTCTATCCTACAAAACAGTAGCTCTTTGGAAAAAGCTGTCTGAATGAAACTTTCTCCTTACCAATGGAATATGAAGGCAGATCTTAGCTGTAAAATATAAACTGGTAGAACTATGGAATGTAATTTGTCTGGGCATTTTCCATGGAATTAGCAATAGAGTAGTAATAGGCTTGTATCGAACTGAGGAATTGGAGAGCTAAGTTTGAAGTCCATTCGAATTCATTACATTCACTTATGTGCTAATACCCTTGGGAAAGGTATGGATCCTCTTCTTCTCCCCCCCCCCCCAGCTATGGGTAAATAGCCTTGGATGGCAACTGGTCTACCGCAGAAAGAAATGGCAACCTACTGTGGGAAAAAATCAGCCTGATTGAGGATTTGGAGAACCGAGTTCAAAGTTCAGTTGAATCTGTTACATTCACATATGTGCTAATACCCTTGGGAAAGGTATGAATCCTCTTCTTCTCCTCCCAGCTATGGGTAAATAGCCTTGGATGGCAACTGGTCTACTGCAGAAAGAAATAGCAACCTACTGCCGGAAAAAATATGCCTTGTCAGTACTGTAATCGAAAGATATATGATCACCTAAGAATGTATCACACACGGCACATGACTGACTAAATATGGGAAAGAGGTTGTAGGTTAGGAAAATTCATCACCCCAGAGGCTGCATAATTATTAACAGAAACTGGGAAGAGAGGATTGGACAGCTTGAACCTAGATAAAACATAAATACTAAATATTTGGTCTGAGCTGGTTCTTGTAAAGATAGAGTATGGCAGATGGAGTTGGGTACTTCTTAGAATGATATAAAGAACTGACCATTTCTTTAGCAACTTTTGTGATGGATTGTATATTTATTTTTATAAGCTTTTCACCCCAAAGCAAGGCAGGAGTGCCACTAGCATCGAAGGGGTTACAGAAAGTGAGAGCAAGATTAAAGAAGGGTGTTTGATGAAATGATATAGAGAAGGATGGGAACCAGTAGCAAGGCATCAGAAGATGTCAATTGACATTACATTTGAATATTTGAAGATTATAGCCATCAGGGATAGAAGTAAGAGGAGGGGAGTTCCACTGTCATGAAGTGTGAGAGAAGAAATTGTTGGAGTAGAAGAGGCAGTTACATTTAACTGTTTTGACAGTGAAAGGATTGGACCAAGATGCCAACCTATTAGCACGCTTAAATTCATGCAGTTTGGGTACCAATGAAAGTAGCTCATCAGAGCAGTTACCATGAAAATATTTGTAGAAAAAACAGAGGTAAGCATCTGTGAGAAAGTGACTGTAGATGAGATTCCAGGTCAGAACTTATCACATTGATAATGGTCTCTGGATTTTGTCTGGGACATCGAGATGAACAGCAGGGATGCCAAAACATATATGGCAACAATATTCAATGCATGGGTGAATGGTAGATTTGTCGATTTGAAGGATGGACTCAAATAAGAAAAATCTTCTGTGGCGACACAGAGAACTAACTTTCCTTGTGGTAGAAGAAGCTATTGATTCAATGCAGTTGTTCCACATCAAGTCAGGGAAAACATGAGACCAAGAAGTCGCAGAGAGACACTCTTTTAGAGTTGGGCATCAGCCATATTGATAGGAGGCAGGAAGAGTTCTCTATGGTGGGTAAATGAGAGCAGTTTTATTTTGGAAGCATTAAAGTTTACAAGGCATTTCTTGCCCCAGTCAACCACAGATTGAAGGTCCTTTTTGAGATCGGTGGCCAGGTTAGCTTTTTCAGCAATGTAGGATTTACTATTGAGACAGAAGTAAATAGTAGTGTCATCTGCATAAATGCCTTCTTGAGAATTGATGATATTTGTTTCAGTTAAGGTCTGAGGTCAACTTGAGTTGTAATAGATGACCAAAGTTCTTTGAGAGTGCAAACATTCATTGTCGCTGAAGTGACATGATAATTGAAAAAAAAAACTACTTAAAAATTACCTTCATTGGGATGTTATTTTTGGCTTTAATTGATCCTAAGCATATACATGATAAAGACAGATTTAATTCATTTATAACACAAAGTTCTTTTAGTTTTCTTTACTTTGCCTTGTAATTCCTATTCTTTATTCTATCCAGATCTCTTCATCAGGATCTGATATTTAAAGTTTATTCAGTTCCCTGGAACTTGTTAGGTTAATTTCTGGATTAGTGAGTACAGAAGTAGAAAGTAGATGCTTCCAAGTTCTGATATTTCCTCAGAAGGACAACGGTCATGACAGGAATAGGAATGAGAACAACATATCCCAGCAGATTGAATAAAGACTTCTATACAATATTCCCTTGAAAGGACACTGGATATGGCATGTATCAAATAAAAGTTTCTCTTCAGCAATCTCAGGGAGTTGTGAAATCCAACATACAGAGGGACAGCAAAAGTAAGAATGAAAACTGGTCTAAAAAATGCAATGTATATACTTCTTGTTAGACCTGTCCTATTACCATCTACATTTAATATTATAGTATTATGCAGTCAGGCTAGGCACAGGTAATGGTTGTCTCTGATGTCTAGGTCAACAGTAGTTCACTGCATACACCAACAACATATTTGTTCTTATTTGTGAGCCTCTAAACTCTGTATGGAATATCAAGCCACAGACACACCACGACCAAGCCACAGCCAAACCATCTTTTGTGGTGCTGCTGCTGTATTCCAGTAATTTTTACAGGCTAAAGTTGCTAGCACTATACATAGTTTTTTCTTCTAGACTCTCTTCCACCAAAGGCTAGAGAGCAGTGGCAACTTCAGGGGTTAAGCTTGTCAGGCTCAGCCTGAGTGAATCAATATTCAAGTATATTTATTCCAAAGCAACAAAATCTTTCATAGAGCATTGCTTTCATTTTTGACTTCAGCTGGATCCAAAATGAATTGTTTTAACTCAGTGCTTCAAAATATTGACCGGAATACATTTTGTTGATATTGTTCATAATAACAAAGAAAGAAAGAAGAAAGAAAGAAAAAAAACAAAAACAAAGAAAGTAAGTAAAAAAAGAATGAAATAAAATTAAGGTAATTTGTTGGGTTGCATAACCCATTGGGTTTGAGCCCTATCGAAGCTGGAGATATACTTAATAAGCAATGTATTTCTTGCTTTAATTAGATAAATAATCTTTTAAAAATCTCTAATGACTTGTTTGCCCGTGTTTTCAAAAAATACATTTTTATTTCAACTTATTGTTTTCAAATTTTGATTTTAAATAATTTATTCCATACCATATATGTTATTTAGTGGAAAGTTTCTTTTGAGAAAGGATAAATTAAATTTAGCTTGACTTAAATTCAGCGAAAATCAAAGAGAGTGGCAGCCTTAATTTGTTGACTTGTGGGTTAGGGTGAAGAGTATAACTGGGCTAGTGCTGAGGAAACATGATATCAGTCAGCAGTACTGATCATAAATGTACAATAAATTAAACTAAAAATTCACAGAGAGATACATAAACACACTAATACATAGACATATATCAGTGAATTGATAACCAGACTATAAAAATGGGAATAAACAGACAAACATATCAAAGACTTTATCAATACCAAAATATGTTTTTTTTAATTTCATGCACAGATATTTAAAAAAAAACCGAATTATTTTAGCATTTAAGTTATGCCAATAGTATATTTAGTTAAAGATTGTAATGAGCCCAACAAACATTGATGATCTAGAGTTGCCAGTGATAGAGAGCCTAGATTACCCTAAATTCTAAACCATAGCTGGAAAGAAGATATTGATTCTTATGTTTTCAAAGGACATTGTTTGAAATTGAATGCAACAACTTGCCAATCCTACTCAAAAGCAATAACTGATTATAAATTCATTATATAACAAAACTATTATGATGCAATATTACTTAAGTCATTTTTGGCAGGAAAAATTGGTAGCTCTTGTATGCCATGAAAATAAATCTTCAGTATGCAGCTGATCATAGCTCTCCACATCTGTCCTTTGTAGCTATAAATAAGGTTTGTTTTCTATTTATTGTCTCGCCTTATCCCTGTTCCGTCAACTAATTACACACAAGCTTATTAGCTAGGTTATTTGCTGCTTTCCTTTGTCTCTCTTGTATTCAGTATGTCCTGTGAGTATCGAATTCTCCAAGCCCTGTTTCTTCATGTGCCCTAGACCTTTCAATTGTCTCTTTCTGATTCTAAGTATAAGTTATCTTATATAACATCATTAGGTAGTTTCTGTCTGAATTTCTGGTAGGAGGAGTTATCATTATTTACACTATTTATATTCAAACTATTGTCCTAATCTTTGTTACAGTTTTGACAGTTGTGCCATCTAGCCCTCTTCAAGTATATATTGATCTGGGTAACCTACAGGAAATTTTGAGTCAAACCCTTTATTCAATCTATGATGATAGTCTGTTCTCGTTACCAATGCTTATGTCTAGGGATATTGTTTAGTTCATATTTTTATTTAGTACTGTTTAGTTATATCTCAGCTGTTTCCACTGAATGCAAGTACACGCTGCCTGACCCAGGAACTGAACTCCCAAATACTATGTCACCAAATTCACAAACCAACACTTTTATCCATGATAAACATTGTCCCAAAATGTTGTGATAAAGATTAAGACAATAGTCCAAATATAAATGGTGTAAATAATCAATAGATATGTTAGTCATTGTCCTTTGAGTGCCAAATTCTGCAAGCCCTCTTTCCTTATTATGTGCTCTGTGAATTTCAATTACCTCCTGATTCTATGTCTATGGTTTTTCCAATCATAGACCATGAGTAAATTTTTTTGATATGAAAATGAAATAATCCTTTTTTCATCGTCTATGAATTTTAATGAGTTACATAATATCATTTGTATTTATTACTGACTATTTTCTGAAAATGTCTCCTGCAAAGAATTTGTTTGCATTTTAAGCAAATGGTTTTGTTGTGAAAGTAAAACATGAACCTCTTGTAATGGCATTTCATTTATCTCCTTACTATATTTATATTTTATTTTCTCCTCGGGCCTATCTTTACATAAAAATTGATAACGCAATGGCAAGCAGGCTGCTTTCAGAGGCCATTAACCATAAGTGTGTGTTGTGCAGGAATTCAATAAATATGATCTTGTGAATTTACATCTGTTTACATCTGTGTTAAAGATTTGACAATAACTTTTCAGCATTTATTCCTATTTTTAAGTGTTATTAAATGTGTTTTCTCACCATATTTATTTAGCCTAAAAAAGCAAATTGATCCTAAGAGAATTAGAAAACCTACCAGGATTCATTATTATCTTAACAACATAAAATATACAGATGACGTTCTGATGATGACAGACTCATAAAGAAATCTGTAAGAACTATTAGATAAGTAAGTGAAGGAAGAAGGGACGATTAACTGTAAGTGGGTACAGAAATTGAAGAATCTAGGTAGTGTCATAAAAGACAATGCTGAAAATATGACACAAAAATTTGAAACCACATAAGAAAACTGAAAAATGTCTTTTAGAAACTAAGTAAAGTATTAAGAATAAATTCCATTAGAAACTAAGTAAAAAGTGATTTTTTTTTTAATCATATCACCCGATGCTAGGCAGTAAAGCCACTAAGACACAAAGAGTTACTGAGTGTGAAAGAATAAGAAAAAGTAGAAAAATTAAGGTGTGGTAACAATAGAAGAGTAATCAAGATGATAGATAATGATTGACATTAAATTTAAATTTTTGAATATCAAACTTGGCTGGAGCTGAAAAAGAGTTTCACAAGCGAAAAGTATGAGAAAAGAAACTGTTAGCATAGAATTTATGGTTACATCTAGCTAATTCACCTGTGAATTGATGAGACCTTGCTGACAACCTAGTACTGCACTTAAATTCATAGAGTCTAGGTACCATAGACAAAAGGACATCAAAAAATTACCACAAAAATATTTATAAAAAATGGTGCACAGAGACTACATTACAGCAGTTGGAAAGTGTACAGTAATTTTGATGTAAATAATTCAATCCTTTTTTCTTCCATATATTGAAGATAGATATTCAAATAGATAGATATGAATATTTCTTCTTAACTTTCATCAGACAATTACTTATATTCTTGTTTTCTACCTATAAACATTATTATCAATAGCAAATTTTTATGGGGGCCGAGTTTGTGGATCTTTTAGGATCTTATAATCATATCTTTTAAGATCAATCAGGATTATATATTTTTATTTTATTGTAATCTCACATTTTAGCATCCTACATTGCCAAACTCAAGCCAACACTTATATAGACCAACTTTTAGGACCATAACTTTTATTATATTTTATATTCTTATGAACTTTTTCTCTATTTATCTTTTTATCATTTTATTATCTTATGATATTATCTTTTTGAATCTTTTAAGATCTTATTGAGCTGTTAAGATCTTTTAATCTCTTGTAGACTTTATCTTCTTTGTTTATGAATTCATATAAAAAAGAAGATTGTCATTTGCTTGAATAATAAAATATTAGTAAAATAAGTCTAATATTTTTAATGAGTAAAGTTTTCTCATGAGTTTAGACAAAATAATGAGATTGTTACTTGGAAAAGAATTTATTTAGTGAAGAAAACAACCCTTTTTTCATAGATTTGTGGCTTTATACTCAACAAAAGTTGTTTTCTCTGTACAAAATTATTTATGGTTCAATAATTTCTAAGTATTTACAACATGGGCACCATATGGGTGGTCTTCATAACATCAATAGAAACAGAAGCCAATCAGAGTTGTTGGTCTAATAAAGATGCTTCAAGCAAGCATCTTTCACATGGATACACAATGTATAAAACACAGATTATAAAGAGATTCCAGACAAAAAGTCTGGAAGTTTACATTGATGTTCATTACTGTAAAATACAGTAATTCAGAATAACAAATCTCTAACTTTAGTCTGACTTTATTGCATCTATTTTGGACCCAAATTTTCTAAAACTGTTTTCTTTCTGCTGGAAATTTATTCATCCATTTCAAATTTGCCATTTGACATAATACTGAATAATTTTGATTAAGTCTTTATTAATTTCTACTTTATATAACTTGCAGTGAAAATAAAACAGTGGAAAAAGTAAAGAAATATGGAGAACTGACAAAGAAAGGTCCCAATGGATTTAAATTGAATAAACATAAAACTTATATCCATTATTTACACTCAGACCATTGTTCGCATCAGTTGCTTGTTGATCCAGGCAACCTTTAAGAAATTTCAATCTGAACCCTTTCTTTAATCTACAGTTGGATTAATTTTTCTCATTCTGCTGACCATGTCAAGGGGTAGCTTGTTTAGTTCTTACTTAGAAGAAGCAAAGAAAAGAGAAACCTTAGTGAAAGCATAAGAAGTAGCTGCATTGTCAGGGAGATTAGGTCAAACACTCCGATTTCCACACTCAGGATTGTCCCATAGAACAATAGCCTAGTGTTGGTTAATGAATTTGGTAACATAAGTGTTGTGTCAGAAACCTACCACCCCTCTTGAAGATGAACTTGTCTGCGTCTGTGAACAAAGACTTTAAATAGTGGCATGTCAGTTGACATGGGAGAAGACAGACAGACAGAGAGGTTCTTAGCTGAGCTAGTTATTGACTACTCAGGCGATTTCTGTACCTTTTTACCAACCTATTAAAACCCATTTTATTGTTACGTGTTATTTCACGTTTGTCTCTACTAACCCCAAATCAACATCATAACAATAAGGATAATGATAATTCATCATGATAGGAATTCAGATAAAAATGATTAAAATTTGTTCTGGACTTTTTGACCAATTGAGAAACAAACATTCTACTGTTTACAGGAAGTGGAAGGAGTGCAAATACTTCATTTTTGATTTGTTCAGCTTTTTAAATCATTCTCTTTGACTGAAGTCAATCATGTTAAATCCAAGAAAAAAAAAAGAGAGAACAAAGCATTAAAAAAGCAATTGATAAAAGAAAACAATTGTTTATATATTTTACATATTCCTGCTAATTAAAATTTAGGAAAGGGTTACTATATTAATCAAGTTTGGGTTCTGGGGAGCATTTTATCTCATTTTTTTATCATTTCAGCCTAAGTAAGGTGATAGAGATATTGATGTAATAATAAAGACAGTGTCCTCCCCTACATAGAATGTGTAGTGTGAATTAACAGAGTGTATTCATTGCTGAATAGATAGCTGGTATCCACTTCTTTAAAACTGGTCTGAAGTACCCTTTCCTGGAGTTGACGTTGGAGCAGATCTGAGGTCCTTGTGATTGAGTGATGTCCTTGCATCTGTCTTAGATGTTAGAACCTGTTTCTCTGACCTCCGATATCTGTCTGTAGTGAAAGAGATAATCAGGTACCCCGGAAAAAAGTTCGTGTTTTGTGTGCAATCTGCTGAAGAAACATTACCAAAAAGTAGTCAGCAAAAATCTTATAGCGAAGAAAACAGTGACTTACCTCGTCAAACCAAGCGACAGCGCGTTGTGTGTATTCTACAACGGAAAAAAATGACGAAAAAGAAACAAGTCCGTCGCAGGAGTCGCTATAACAGTATTTTGATATGCAAATTATGGAGCATCCTATCCCAGCTGTTGACGAATGAAAAAAAAAAAAAGGTTCTGCCAATAAAAGCAGTTGGTGTTCTCGATTCAGGGCAGGAAAATTTGGGCATTTTTGGCTTTGGTGTTTGTTAGAGAGTGAGTTATTTTTCTGACTTGTTACACGCATTGTGATTTGAGATAATACCAGCGAATCGAGTTTTCAGCATTTCTTTCTGTCCCCGATATTCAAGTTTGTACTTACAGTGATTTTTCTTTGTGTTGTGGAAGTAATCTGTGACAAATACTTCCTTTGCTTTCAGAATGCTTACACCTACACTGTCACATGGTCTTTATTTCTATGTAGTGAAAGACAGGCGTTTTCACCAACCCAACACTAATATGCAAGTAGCAAGGATAAAAGAAGTATGAAAACACTAATGAGGTGGAAGATCAGTAAAAGAAGAGGATTATGGAAGAGAGAAGATTGCAATTAATGCTTGAAGATGAGGGATGACAGATGCAAGAAGGCAGAAGAAAAGAAAGTATTAGAATATAACTTATGGTAATTTCTATCTATTTCAACAATAAAATGATGAGACTTAATTGTCAATTTAGTACTATGCTTAAATTCCTGTTATTGAGGTACCAATGAGGAAAGCTAATTGGGATTTTAAAGCAGTTAGATTCATAATAGTTTTTAAAAATTGCATCATTATTTATTTTAGTATATTTCAATTTATCAAAAGTCACCTGACGATATATAATATCCAGCAAACATTTTTTGTATTCATGAAAATGAAATGACAGCTTGTCTTTATTTATCACTTTTGAGCAGGAAATTTAACTTTGACAAAAAATAAATGAATATGTCAGAATAAAACAAAAATATCAAATAGAATATTGTTTAAGTGAAAATAGTTTCATCAATGAAGAATTATATTAAAATCTATGAAAACTAACAAACATTTCAATTACTTCATAATGAATGTAAATGTTGTACATTATACTTAAGTCTTGCTTTTTTGACAATTAATATATATTTACACTTGTCATAATAGGGTAACATACAAGCAATTCCAAACTGAACCCTTTATTTAATTTATGGGGTAAACTGTTCTTTTTCCACTGCACATGTCAAGCATAGTGTCCAGTTTTTATTTTTTTAATACTGCTCAGTTATTGCTTGCCCATTTCCATTGAATCCAAGTACACACTGCTTGACACAGGAATTGAACTCACAATCATTATCACAATTACAATACCCAGATTAATACACACCTGCACAGAGCTGGAGGGCACAACGGCAGAAACGTTGTGATCACAACAGTGATGGGGACAAATATCCGGATATATATAGTGTAAAGAATACTACCTGATACCAGAAATTCAGACAAAAATATATTAGTATTGCAATGTTAATGCTAATGAAATCATGATAATGATGAGATTAAAAAAAGAAGATTAAGGTAATCGTAATGGTAGCATTGGCTGTTTCCTTATACTGAAACATCTTGAGTATGACGATAAACTCCATCCAAGTCCTGGGTAAGACGACAAATTACATCACCATCCTGTGTATGATGATAAACTACATCCAACAGCAAGGCTTCTGACCAGGAGGTTTTGAGGACCATGGAACCACCTCTTAATTGCTGGTGTTCCCAGGTCCACCCTGACCCGGGGTTGTAGCACCTGTTAGGGTCCCAGCTATGGGCAAATAGTTGACCCCACAACTTGACTATGAAATTGTAAAAACAGATTTTAATACCAGAAATACTTTGTAAAAAAAATTAGTATCAGCCATAAATTTTGGAAAAAAGAAGATCTTACCAGCAATAAAAATCTTATCAGCATTAAATAACCCATTGAGGTTAATATGCCACAAAACAAAACAAACCAAACTATACATTTTTGAAAAAAATTTATTATCAGCTATACATTTTTTGGAAAAAAATATTACCAGCTATACATTTTTGAAAAAATTACCAGCTATACATTTCTGAAAAATTACCAGCTATACATTTTTGAAAAAAAAAGGAAATTTTGTCAGCATTAAATAACTCATTGTGGTTGACATTCCATAAAGCAAAACAAACCAAACCAAACTATTCTATTTATATAAACTTATCCTAAAAATCTTGTTGGCATTAAATAACCCATTGAGTTTGATATGCCATAAAACAAAATAAACTAAAGCAAACTGATTTCTTACAAAGAATACATATTCTATTCATATGAACATATCCCAAAAATCTTGTCGGCATTAAATAACCCATTGAGGTAGATATGTTGTAAAAACAAAATGAACCAAATCAAACTGATTTCTTACAAAGAATACATATTCTATTCATATGAAACTATCCTAAAAATCTTGTCGGCATTAAATAACCCATTGAGGTTGATATGCCATAAAACAAAATAAAATATTAAAAAATATACTGAAACATTTAATATTCACAACCGAGCAGCCAGTGCTACTTTTGGCTGAAATTTATAAGATCTTTCTATTAAAACAGTTTTCCAAGAGAATAGGTTTCTCATGTTCAGTAGCTGTTATCTCTCTTTCCAGTATCGATGGAAACCTCATTTGATTATATTATTATTTTCTCTTCAAATTACATGTGCTATAAATTTTAGTTGTTGCTCAAGTGATGTAGTTTCTTTTATCTGATGCATTTCTTTGTATGTGATTCTGTAGTGTCAGTCTATGTAATTTGAAAAAGTATGCTCTTTAGTAAGACCTACAGTCTTCATTTGCTCAAAGTTATTTTGAAGCATTGATAAGAAAACTTTCAGCATTTATTAACCAGTTAGCCTTTTTGTCAGTTTAGACAGATTTTCAGGAAAATAGGCTTCTCAAATTTACTAATTTCTAGGAATTAAACCCTATATATATTTTTTAACCAATAAAATTCCATCAGAAGTTTTGTTTGATAAATGATCATTACAAAGGCAAATACCAACAAAATACTTGGCAGATGCAGGGTTACTTTTGAATAATCTAGAAAATAAAAATAAAAAACTCATTTCCCCACTCCCACGAATTCAAGAAAAAGGTTTTGTGAGCCATTGTGAAATTATTTTCTAACTAATGAAAACCTTGTATTTAAAAAGTTTACACCTCTATGCGAAATTAGATTTTAAAACGCCTTATGAATATAAAAACAGAAGCATACTTCTTCTTCTGGTTCAAAACATTTTTAAAGACCAGTTTTTTTTTCTAGACATTTATACACACACATGGATCCATAAATATGCACACAATGGAAGCAATAACAGCCAACAGCACCAAAGTAAGGCCTTGTCCATACACACAATAGAAGGGATTAAGCAGCTGACAACTAAGCCTTTGTCTACCAAATCACAAACACATTAGGCTGACAATCAAAGTAAGTCTGTTGACACATCACACATTGCTTAGTTGATGAGTGCACAAATAATTATTTAATTTAAACATATTTCAGCAGAAAAATTTCCTACTAAATAGAATGGACTGGTATAGCGGCCCAGATTAAACCCCTCCAAGAATATATCCTGGTATAGTTTAAGCTAGTTTAGAATAATCCATGGGGTCTGACTGGAGTAAAACTACTTTATACAGTGTATAAAAGAAACTTTTTTCACTAAACAAGACCAGTTTATACCTACTTTTATTTTTAGTGTCAACATTTGTGTTTCTTAGATACAATGTTATATGATGGCTCCAGTCTACAAATTGGTAATAATGGCTGATATAAACTTATTCAACATTTACCAGATATCCATATTTCTAAAAAGGAACAAGTCTTGTTCAAATCAATAGGCCTACTAATAATAAATAATAAGATTTGGTAAACTACTATTAATCTCAACAAGTGTTTTGTGTCACTAGAATGTTATGTGATGTTTCCACTCTACAAACTGGTTATAATGGCTGATAGAAACTCATTGAACAATAATAAGGCAGCCATGTTTGTTAGAAAGGAACTAATACATCTGTTGACTAAAATTAAAAACAGATTGCATTGGAGTAGAGAAACTTGTTTCACAATAAATTAATTTATGGACTATAAACTGCACACAAAATGTAACAGTAGTCAAACACAAAAATGAGTAGAGCTCATTAGATCAATTGCTATGAAAATATTATAGAAAAGCCAGTGAGAAGCCATATCAAGGCAATGGGAAAGTGGATAATGTTGAGATGCCAGGCTGAACTGATAAAATTACAAACACATTTTATGATTTTATCAGGGATCTCAAGATATATAACAGGAGCACCAGATGATATGGCAGCAATATTTAATGCATTGATGAATGGTAGATTATAAATGGATAAGATGGATTCTGGTGAGAATAATTGTCTGGTACAACACAATAAATATTATCTGGATCAACCCAGTAAATGACTTTGTGTAATCCATAGTACCCCTGACTATTATCTGCAGATAAAATAGCATACATCTTATTAGGAGAGGGTATATTCTAGCCAAA
This sequence comes from Acanthosepion pharaonis, assembly GCA_903632075.3. NCBI lineage: Eukaryota > Metazoa > Mollusca > Cephalopoda > Sepiida > Sepiidae > Acanthosepion > Acanthosepion pharaonis. The sequence goes on from CAHIKZ030003683.1 coordinate 2,180,159, forward strand.
ACAATGCATGACATACCTAGCGGCTTTAAGTGGATGACAGAACATAGTCTGGGAGAGGTGGCAGAGGGAAGGAACTTGTTGAGAGCTTCAAGGGATAGAAGGAGGTGGAGAGCCATGATCGCCTACGTCCTGAAAGGACACATGACATAGAAAAAAAATTCTAGTTTAAGGGGCATATTCTAGTATATTCCATTTTATATCCAGGTATATAAACAAGTTTAATCTAACATGTACCCTGGGCATAAAATAGTCTAGTCAAGTATAACCCTTGTATACTCTTAGCTGTAACTCTGGGAATACTTTTAGCCTCTTTTTTTTTTCGTTTCTGCTGGTGTTAAATAATTTGTGGAAAGTTGAGGAGGTGAAAATTGGGCCTTGTCAAAATGTTAAACACATTCACAAAGAAAAAGGAAAGAAAGAATGCAGATAATGTGTAAATCCAAATTTTTCATATTCCAGAAATTTTTTAGGTGTTTTGCCAAAATCATTTCTTTTTTTATTTTTTAAGCATTACTCTTCTTTGAGTTACAGATAATATATTAGAATCGGCAAGCAAAAAACAATGTGATTAATTGTCTAAAAAGCTCTTGGAATAAATGACAATGATTTTCTGCAGACTGGTAATGATGGGTAAGAAAAAAAAATCACTATACAAAAAATAAACTCTAAAGATGCTCCTTATGAAAATTATACATTTTATTAGATCCTTACTAGAAAATGTTTTATAGTGAAAATATAATTGATTTTGGCAAAATTTGTTTAATTACATGTTACTTCAATTAAAATGTGATGCTTACATTTTTTCATTTGATAGAATTTGGACAAATTATTCAGAAAAGCAATTGCCAATTTCATATCTTTGCAATTATTTTGAATCCTTAACACATAGCTGTCTGAAATCAATAAACCATTTTCTAATTTCATATTGGAATTGTTTTTCTTTCATAAAACAATAACAGAAAAATAAAGCTTATAAATGTTTATACTGTATCTTTATTATCTCTCAGATTACATTTCCTTAAAATTTACATTCTCAAAAATTCCTTTTTTGCTAGTGAAATTAAAACATTAATTCTATCCATAATTCTTTCTTCATTTGTGACTATTTGCACCTAAAATGATAGTATTTAAGACATTTTATTTAGATAATTCACTTTCATAAAATATTTTCATTTTTATAGACTTTTACTCCAAAGCTTATTTCATGTACTCATCTCAAGACTAGATAACCCCAGTGAATTAATTATATTATTATAGACTCTTCCACAAATACCCTTAAGAAAGGTAAGAAGCCATCTCTTCTCTTCCCAGAGTAGAGACATTAAAGATAGTATCTGCCCTGTGCCTTTTCTATAAATACTTTCATGGTAGTTATTCTGATGAACTTTCTTCTGTGGTACCTAGACTTTATGATTTTTTAATGCAGCACTAGATTGGCGACAAGGTTTCATCATTTCACAGTAGAAATGACTAGATGTACCCATAAGTGCTTCTTTTATTGCACTTCTCACTTGTGGAACTCTCTTCAGGCTTTTTGCTTTCCAATCAACTTGGATCTTCCAAGATTTAAATGTGATATTAATTGTTATCTTCTGTCTTCTTTATTTCTGTTCTTCTATTTTTATTGCTCCATGATAATGTTTTTTTTCTCATATTCCCACACATTCAACAGTCCCTCATGTCTTATTGGCTTTATTGCCTTGCTTAATGATTTAAAAATACATATACATGTCCATATGCAGAAATGTAAGTAAAATACCCCCATTAGTTACTTGCCTTTTAATACGGAGATGCTCACTAACATTTAGTTAATTCATTATAAAAAAAAATGTATGAGTGTACAGTCATTTCAAAATAAGAGTGAACTCTAATGGAAATTGTCAGAATTTGAAAAAAGGTGTCATGTATCTGTATTAAGTATCATTGAAATTTTGAATGTCACCCTCAATTAAAGACAGGAATTATAAAATTCACAAATGATGGAAAGTAAACCTTTTAGCTTGATAGCAGATTCTCTCTTCTTGCTTTGCAGACAACTTTGATTTTCAGAAATTAAATGCAATATCAATTGCTATTTACTTGTTCTTTTACTGTTCATTCTCATTAATTTTTTTTTTCATATATTCTCTAATACTCGGCAACCCTTTGGATCTTAGTGGCTCTATGACCTTGCTTGAGGTGAAATAATTAATAAAAACATCATTTGATGATTAGGATGCTGTAAGATACAAGGTTAAGAAAAACTGACAGCCCACATGCAACATCTTGAAAAATTTGTTATTGTGATGCTAAAAGATGATAAGTGCATTTTTTTTAAACAGAAAAAAAAAAAAAAAAACATCTTAAAGAATAAAAAAGTATAATAGGATATTTTTTTTAAATTGGGGCCTAAGTTTAGAAAATGTCTTCATATCAGAATGTTGTCTATTTTATAGAGATCAGTTTGCCTATTTGAAAAATGAAAAAAGAAATATGCAAAATTGGCTTATATTAAGATGTATACTAATGAAGTAGAATTGTTAAAATATACCATATGTAGAGAAATACACAACCTTCAAAGAATATGTAAGTACCTTAAATACACTCCAACACACTGTAATAATATAAATATATTTAGATACTTTAAATATACACAATATATTCTTCACATTGTAATAATATAAAAAATTAACTGTGAAGGAATGAGAATGAAAATCTTTTCTAAGGAAGAAAAGAAACTATTTTATTTTCATATTATTTTATTATTGCAAATTTAGGTAGCATGATATATAACTGGGTAATGTCTCATCTTACTCACCTAGTAAACTAGTGAGCTATTTTAAGTAATGAACAACACCTTTCACCTCTAATATGAATATAATATAAGTAAAAGGCCAACAAACTTCTTGATGTGCTAATTTAGTTCAGTCAAATTCAGATTGCAATTACGTTCACATGAAACTGACCCATTGTTGGAGTATTTCTCATGCAGCACTCTGACTCGTCTTCTACAAGCCAGTTCAATGTCATGCATAATTCACAACTTATTTACTGATCAGTTTACAAATAACCTGCGATTTCAATCTGTACTAAGAGAAAAAAAGAGAGAATAAAGTGAAGCAAAAGAGAAGAGAAGGGAAAAAAGTGTGAAAACTGGACAGATGCCACGAACCTCATCTGGAAACCAGGATGTTAGCGTTTTTATTTTCAGTTACTAAGTCTGAGTTGGAATTTGATGGTCCTGTCAGTCTGCAAAGTGTCAGAGAAGGAAACAGAGAGGAAAATAAAATATAAGAATGATTCTGTATACTTTAACTTGATTGCTGCCACTGATGAGATAACACATTTTAGCAAATTATCACTTCAGTACATTTACTGCTACAAAATATCAGTCCTCTTCTATGGCATAGAATGGCAGATGTTGCTAAGAGCTACAAAGAATAGAATGTTTTGGAGAGCCATGATCATCAATTTTATGAAAGGAACAGACTGGGATAGATAGATAGATAGATAGATAGATAGATAGATAGATAGATAGATAGATGTGAACAGACTTCAATAGATAGATAGATGTAAACAGACTTCAATAGATAGACAGATGTGAACAGACTTCAATAGATAGATAGTAAATAGACTTCAATAGATAGACAGAACAGACTTGCATAGATAGATAGATATGAACAGAACAGAGATGCATAGATAGATAGATAGATAGATATGAACAGAATTAGATAGATAGATAGATTGATAGATAGATTGATGATAACAGACTTAGATAGATAGATAGATTTGATAGATAGATATGAACAGAATTAGATAGATAGATAGATAGATAGATAGATATGGGATAGACAGATAGATAGATTGATATATAAGAACAGATGGGATAGATAGATATGAACAGACTTAGATAGATATGAACAGAGAGATAGATAGATAGATAGATGAAGATAGATAGATAGATAGATAGATAGATAGATAGATAGATAGATATGAACAGACTTGGATAGATAGATAGATAGATAGATAGAATAGATAGATAGATAGATATGAACAGATAGATAGATGAGATAGATAGATAGATAGATAGATAGATAGAACAGACTGGGATAGACAGATAGATATGAACAGACTTGAATAGATAGAGATAGATAGATAGAGGATAGATAGATATATGAACATAGATGGATAGGGATAGAGATAGATAGATAGATAGATATGAACAGACTTGGATAGATAGATAGATAGATAGATAGATAGATAGATATGAACAGACTTGAATAGATAGATAGATAGATAGATAGATATGAACAGACTTGAATAGATAGATAGATAGATAGATATGAACAGACTTGAATAGATAGATAGATAGATAGATATGAGATGAATAGATAGATAGATAGAATATGAACAGACTTGAATAGATAGATAGATAGATGGATAGAATAGATAGATAGATAGATAGATAGATATGAACAGACTTGAATAGATAGATAGATAGATAGATATGAACAGACTTGAATAGATAGATAGATAGATAGATATGAACAGACTTGAATAGATAGATAGATAGATAGATAGATAGATAGATAGATAGATAGATAGATATGAACAGACTTGAATAGATAGATAGATAGATAGAGATGAACAGACTTGAATAGATGAACAGGCTTGGATGAATAGATAAACTAATAGATAAAAGATAGATAAACTAATAGAAACAATCATCATTTGAATTTTTTCCATTCTTTTTTCACAATTTCCTTAGGAAAATTCTGCATCCCCAATATTTTCCTGTCTCTATCATGCATATACGACTAAAATAGTTTTTTAAGTTTCACCATGGAAATCCAAAAATCCTAAACAAATTGATATAACCTTCAGAAACTGCCAAAAGTATTTGACAGATATCAAAAAAGTTTCTTCACATGATGTTTCCAGTCCTATGAAATATTAAAATATCGTGACACATTTATGAGCCACTTCTATGTTTCACACTCCTACACAGACATATACACCAAAATACATATGCCCATATTCATACACTTGCAGACATAGAAATACCTACATATTTTGATAGATGTATTGATACACACACAAACATATATACGTAAATATAAATATCAGCTCACTTATATTGAAATGCTTGTTTTGTGATAAATTCCATAATTACAACAGTATAACCCAATACAGAGAAGAGATGGATTTGCCGCATCCAACAATATGAATATTGGTGATTTATCTCCCTTGCTTAAAATTTATATCTCTCTTGTTGGGTTATTTCCTCTTAATTTTCAAAACAGATTGTACTTTCGACCAAAAAGTTTCCACCTTCATTTGTTACACACATTATTGTCTTTGTAACTTGTAAACCTTTTGTTGTTAATACATATTCATTTGTTTGTACATATATATTGGTTTTTGTTGTTTCTTTACATTTTTTTCCATGGACACATACTCCGAGTCTGCCATGTTTCTTGTGGGCATTTTCAGGAGCCACACATATTTATCTCTCAATGCATACACCACCTGTAACAAAACAGTCATCAGTCTTTATCAATAGTTTGAATTTAAGCAATGACTTGTCCTACAAGAACTAAAATAATATATAACTGGACCAACAAACTCTGTTAAGATTGTCAAGGAAAGAAAAGCTCTACTATTGGGCTAACTTCTCCTAATTTTCAAAACTACTCCTAGGGGTTGTTTTCTAGCACTATAAATACTCCTCAATAATTATTCACACTCTCTCTTACTTTTCTGTTTATACGACAACATGTAAATCTCTCACGGAAGATGGTCTTTTTTCTCTTTTTGAGAGACACATGAACAATACATACACACATATATACGTACACACAATCCCTCACTTCATATACTTTGGACCAAAAACTTTCCACATGTATTTGTTACACACATTATTGTCTTTGTCACTTGTAACCTTTTGTTGTTAATACATTATTATTTGTTTGTACATATCTATTGGTTTGTTTTCTTTTATTTTTTTAGGTGGACTCATACTCTGAGTCTACCTTGATTCTTGTGGGCATTTCAGGAGACACACAGGTTTGCCTCACAACACATACACCGGCCCACAACAGATTTATATCTTTCTCAAGTTTGTGTGAAAGCAAATGCAATAGCCTTGACTAGAATGTCAACACAACATGCCAAACCCATGTTCAGCACTTGTAACTGCTACACTAGAAATACATTGTATTATGTGCATAATACACAAAAAATGCACCAAGGATATGAACACTTATAAATATAATGAATTGTTAAGCACAAGTTTTAAGGCATGATGGAGTAATGGATAGCAGCTTGGATTGAGGAATCAGAGAGCTGAGTTCAATTCCAGTCGAATCCATTACATTCACTTATGTGCTAATAACCTTGGGAAAGGTATGAATCCTCTTCTTCTCCCAGCTATGGTTAAATAGCAGGACAGACTGGGTTCTGTAGCTTTGATTGGCAACTGGTCTACTGCAGAAAGAAATGGCAACCTACTGCAGGAAAAATCTGCCTCATCAGTCATGTATTGAAATATACATGATCGCCTAAGTGTGTATCATGCATGGCACATAACTGACTGATTATTTAACATGAACCTTAAATGAACTTTTGTCTTCAGACAAAACAGATGTTTCCTTAAAAATATTTTTATGATTAAATGTCATTGATTTTATGTGGTTCTATCAGAAGAGAATACATGTTAAGAATTTTCAAATTGGCTTCTTAAATGTATTATGCTTCAATGCCATTTCTATGATTTCCTATGGGAAGAAAGTTCTGCAACAGCGAAAAAGTAATGAAACAAATGTCATAAATAAATAAAAAAATTATCATCAAATTTTGCAGTACACAAGTGGGTACAGAAAAGTTTTCAACCCACTTCTCAAAATCAGTATTTTAATCACAAAACATCAAAGTACCTTTTTTGCAAAGTGGGTTTGACTAAAACCTTTCCAATACTCCTCATGTAAGGCACCTTAAAAAAACAACTGATCCTTAGAATCCCACTATATTCGAGGTCAAGCTAAAAATATTGCCCAGTAATTTCCAACAGAGGCTCAAGAATATCTTTATTTAACCCTTTGAGCCCTGCATCCCTGAAGAATTTGAATCATTTGGCCTGAGCTCCTGAGTTAAAGTTTGCAAATAATTGGTATAAAATGTTTCACAGCAGATATAAAAATTGTTACAAGTGCTTAAGGAGTGAGAACAATAGAAGAGTAATGAGGGAGACAGTGGATAACGATTGACATTGCATTTAAATTATTGAAGATGAAAGTTGGTTAGCAAGCATAGAGGCAAAACAGAGTTCCACAAGTGAGAAGTGTGAGAAAAGAAATTGTTAGCATAGAACTTACAATTACATCTAGTCAATTCAACTGTAAATTGATGAGATCTTAAGACCAGTCTAGTATTGTGGTTAAATTCTGTTATACTGGAACACACCTATTCTATTGTTAATAGACTCTCCCACCTATAATAAGTAGGAGTAGTAGCGGTCGCAAGGGCGGAGTAAGTTGGTCAGTCAGTCAATTTCAGACGACTGTTAGTCAGATATTAAAGTATCAGCCACCACAACTAGATTGCTGCGTCATTAACTATTATACCAAGTTCCTAACATTTTGTACGTCGAACCTATTTTAGGACCGACTTAGTGAAACACAAGCCTCAACTGTAAAACTACTCTACAACAAATTCATAAAGTCTAGATATCATATCAAAGTGCCCATCCAAACAATTACCATGAAAGTATTTATAGAAATTGCACATGGAAGAAACATTACAGCAGTGAGAAAAAGACTGAAGCTGAGATGTCATGCCAGGACCATTAATTTGTCTTTGAATTATATATACTTACATACAATTTCAAAAGATAAGTAAATAAAATTTTGCTTGGAAATTAATGCTGTAGTTTTAAAGTGGAATGAAAAACCTACAAGTTTTTTTTAATTTCCTCTTAAAAAATGCACAATGCATTCCAGCACATAATAAAAGTTAAACTTATTTGTCAAGAATATAATCACTATGAGAAAAGCACATGAGGAAACTAATTCCTTTATTACATGTGGCAAGAAAATGGAACACAGGATGTAAAGAAAGCTGATAATGCTGAATTGATTATGCTGAATACATTTACTACTAACAAAGTGTTCCAGTGATCTGATTAAATGGAAATCTTAAGATGCTGGATTAAGAAGATGCAGAGAAATATCCAAACATATTGATTTAATTTTCATCTGAGTTTAATTTACCAAGTGTTGACTTAAACTGTCATTCTAAAGAATGATGCATTTTCTATTGAGCAAAGCAGACATTGAATATTCTCTTGTAATTATGAAGAGTTATACTCTCATTGGGTTCCTTGCCTTGAACATCTATTGGTTCTCAAGTTAAACTCAGATTCCAAGTGGAACACTTATATACAATCCATTTCTAGAAAAATGGTCAAGTCTTTATGACAATTAAAATAGTACTTGATCCCACTTGTCATACTCTATTTTTACAAGAGTCATATCAGACAAAAATGGAGTATTGCTGCTATATCTAGGCTGGAGTGGCCCAGTCTTGACTTAGTAGACTGGACAAAGTTCAACAGTGTTTACGTAGACTTGTGGATAATGATTAGTAAAGCGCATTTACTACAAATTAATTTTTGCAAGATTATCACAACTCTGTCAGTAGTCACATGACAAATGTTCAAATGAACTACATCATCCTCAGCGTCTTCATATTCCATTGATAAGAAATAAGTTCCATCCAGACAGCTTCTTCCTGGGAACCACTATTTTGTAGAACAGATACCTCACAGGCTGCATCACTGATCACTAGAATCTTAACCTTAACCATTATCTATCACATATATCCACATAATCTGTACTTATTTTTTTTTCTTGTATTCATAAAACAACCTAATTCAATAACCTTCTACCTTGAGTGGCTCTTGGGCCTTGTATTGTGTGCTTGTTTAGTAATTATGACATTTTATAACTCACTGATGGTATTCTAAAAGTAGATAATGGGGAAAGTAATTATATATTTGTGTCAGTTTGCAAACTTCCCTTTAACAACAGTTGTGGCATTATGCCAAGATTGTATAATCTCTTCTGAGTTATGTAACAGAGTCTGTATGTAGTTGAACTGTTTAACATGCTCTGATTGCAACAATTTACTTCAGAAGTGATCACTGATATGATCTAAAACTGATCTGATTTAATCTAATGTCATACGATCTCCTTTCCCATAGCCATCCATCAACTTTTATATATTTGTGAGATAAAATTTGTGAAAATCAGTTGGTCGTTTATATTTTTTCTTGTTGACATTTTGTAAGAGTATTTTCAAAACAACTGCAAAAATGTAAGGAAAACCTAATTATCATGGCAAGCCAGTTATTAGAAACGTTTAATTTAACTGAATTCCAGATAGGTTACATTCACTTACACACAAATATCCTTGGGAAAGGTATAAATCCATTTCTTCCCCTCCCTGCTATAGGTTAAATAGCAGAACATCACCTTCAATATCCACCAGTTTACTGCAGCAAGAAATGGCAACCTACTGCAGGAAAATATTCTGCCTACGCAATCATGAAACAGACACAATCGCCCAAGCGGATATCATGTATGGCACTTAACTGATTGAGGGTTAACTTGGAAAAATTTAATAGTTAATAAATTTTAAAAATCAATATCCATGAACAAATCAATGAGATATGTACATCTCTATATATAAAACAGAGGATTCTATGTGTCTGTCTATCTATGTGATACCTTTTCACTTGAGATCCATTCAACCAATTTTGACCAAACTTGGCACATACAGTGTACTATTAAGAGACAAGTTCTTATCATAAAAATTGATAATTTAAAAAAAAATCAATAATTGATAAAGTTGATCAAAAATCGATTAATTCAGCTTTTTTCTTCCGATTTCGTTCAAACTCAGTATGTAAGTTACTTATATCATGACGAGCTCAACGATACCTCATTTTTATTTTTATTCCACTGTGCTTAGTGAAAACCGCAAAAAACAAAAAATCGATTTCAACACAAATTTTAAACTAAAAACTCCTTTAATTTTCAAGCAATCTAATACAAACTTCACTCAATTGTAGCCAACAATAATTGGATTGTTTAACAAATATTTAACTTGATAATTAAGTTCACACATATAGTGAAAATTAGTGTAAATAGTGAAAAATGGTGATTTTAACTGGTTTCTTTCTTATTTTTTATTGATCTTTCAACCAATTTTTATGAAACTTAACAATTGCTTTATAAATGTATCCTCTTTTACATCGCTGACACCATACTGACACACTGGTTTTCAAAAATTCCCAAATAATTGTGGTCTGAAGTGAGTCTTCACATTGCCTGTTTTACTCCTTCATGTCCTTGACTAACTTCAATTGAATAAATACAGACTGCTTCCATTATATTGATAACTGCATTAATTCAAAATGATTTTTAATGAAAGTACTTTAAAGTAAATGAAGAAGGTATTGAAATAAAAAAGTTGGTATTTCAGGAAATTCTCTTACAAGAATGGTACCAGGACAAAATAACCAAAGTAGTTCCATAATTCATAGAGAAATTTTTAAAAATTTTTTCTAGTTTTCTCTTATTGTTGCACTTCATCACAATGTCCTTACCCATTCTCATCTTCATATAAGTAAAAGAAACAATTTCTACTTTTGTACTGGATCTACATCTGCATCCAGATACATGCTATCATAGCAATACAGACAAAGATTGAAACAGATTGCCAAGGGAATTGTCAAGCAGATATGCAGTCTATAATGCTGAAACTGCACAATCCTATCATGGATCCTATTTCTTCATGCATGTCTTCTGGTCAACAGACTATCCAGGCTTTCAATCTGTGCAAAGAATTCCCCAAGAAATTTACTGACAGAATTTGTTTAATATTTCTTTATTCAGTCATTAATGGTTCTTTTTCATTTTTTTCTTACATAAAGAACAGCTATTTTGAACAAGAATTTTTTCTTCTGGCTTGCAAATGTGCACACATGCACACACGCACACACAAAAACATGTACATATATGCATATATATACATACATATATATATATTTATGCATGTATATATATATGCATGTATGTAAAATATATATACATTATATATATATATATATATATATATATATATATATATATATATTATATACATGTATATATACATATATATATATATGTGTGTGTGTATTAGTACATATACTTTTGCCTATGTTTTCATGTGCAACTTAAGTTTTACTGAATTACAGCTTATTGGACACAAATCTATGTAGCTAAAAGTAAACAAAAAGCTTATGGGTGGAACGCTGCTACACAGCCCCAAAATAAAATTGGACAAATAGTGTAGTAAATGCGATGCAGATGAGTTACATATTTTAAAAAATAGGAAAATGTAGAAACATTGTAAAAAAGAAAGAAAAATATTAAAAAAATCTATAAATATGTGTGTGTGTTTGTGTGTGTGTGCAAAAATTCTGATATAAATAAAAATAAATCTGTAAAACGACAATGTGAATAAAGAAAATAGAAAACTTTCCTTTAACAAAATTGTTTGTCCTCTGATAGACTTTATTAAGGCAAATGTGCCTTTGTGTGAAAATCTCTCATTTGCCCTGATAAAATCCATCAGAGGACAAAACACCTCAATAAAGTAAAGCTTTCCTCTTGTCTTTATTCATACACACACACATATATATATATATATATATATATATATATATATATATATAATGTATTCTTTATTAGATGGTGATCATGAGACAGGTATATATATTGACAAAAGCACACATATATATACAAACACATCTATATAATGAAATTTTCACAACTGCACCAGATGGCAAACATGCCATTCAATCCACATCATCTGCATGTCTCTATTTATTAAATATATATTGCAGTATTTTAAAATATCTACCATGCTCTAAGACTCATATCAGACCTAAAAAAGGAATATTGCTGCCATATTTGGGCTTAAGCTGCACAATCTGCTCTTTCAAGCCATGACAGATTTTAAAGCTGTTTATGCAGCCTTATAGTTGATGAATTATTTTCCAATCTACAGTCCATTTCTCACAGATACAATATCACAGACTTATTATTATTCTACCAAGGTACATACACTAGTTCCATTACAGGGAAAAACTATCCTTATTTGCTTCCTATTCCACTTGTAAGGAGGAAGTTCCTCTCAGATAGTTTTATCTCAAGAGCTAATGCTTTGCGAAAGGATTTTTCCCTGATCTTAACAATCCAAACATCTTCAAATCTAGTGTCAACCATTGTCTATCCTACATATCCTCATAATCCACGG